>JAFIDM010048583.1:0-11366 GCA_023159025.1 Thereuonema tuberculata
TATATTATATTATATTATATTATATTATATTATATTATATTATATTAATCAGAGATTGGCATTCAATGATTATAATTAGTTTTTGTTTTGTTTTTTAATTTATCTATTATCAGGTTGGTTTTACAAATGATGGTACAATAACCGCCTTGAAGATGGAAGTTTATGCTGATACCGGGATAGGTTATAACGAAGTAATTGTTTTTCTCGGCCATTATGTACCCATGGCTAGAAATGGTAAGTTTCAGACTAAAGTATTATCTTACACTTGAGCATAACTTTTAAAGATATAATAAATCGCTAAGTCAATTCAAATTAATTTTCTTTTCTCATTCATTTTCAGTATATAAGATTGCTAATTTCATGATCACGCCATATGCTGTAACAACAGATAAGGTCAATAACACTACGATTCGGGGTCCAGGTAAGTCTGTTCTTCTATCTTTGTATCCAAAATTACTACTTAATAATGTTCCCAGTGTTAAAGGAGTCATTGTTCCACATTCTTGTGAAATTTAAAAAACTTGGAACTGCCCTGAACATAAGAGATAAGAATTTGAAGATAAAAGGAGAAACCTATACACAGCTTTCTTACAAATCGAGCATCGCAGTCATAGGTTCTGGAATTTTAATCGTAGGTCCGTGGAATGCATGTACAGCCAGAAAGTCTTCTTGCATATATCGATGTAACCTTTCAGCCATTTTGAAATTGTACCTTGAGGCAAGTAGGCATCTGGGACAGATGTTTCGTATTTATTCTGACTAATAACCAGATACTGAAGAGACGAGTGGAAATTGCATATTCTAGTCCATTTTTATTTCTTTAAGAAATGGAGGGTTCTGATTGATCGATTAAAATAAAAATAAAAAATATTTGGAACAGTTTCGGGATTCTGTGACCAGATACCATAAGGCATACATTAAAATAAAACTGATTTTTTTTTTTTTCATCTGAAATTCTTGGGAAAGATAATAAATCTAACTTAATCTAACCTGAAAGTAATCTTAAAAAAAGGCAGAGTTCTTCGGAATCTTGTTTTGTGGTCGGAATTAGAAAACATGGCAAAAGTACACTAGAATGTGCAATTTCGTTTCATGACCAGTTCACTCAAAACAGCATGAATCGCCAAGTCAGGACAAGTTTTTTTCAGTCTTTCAATTGAAAAAAAATCCTAAAAGGAGCAGGGAACACCGTATTTGAGCATGCGCATTTGTCGTATTCAAATCAACAAACACGTCTACATTGACTCTTTATTTCTAGTTAGGTTAGTGTTTTCAGAGTTGAAAGCATTAGAAAAGTTTTGATCATTTTTATTTAAGTAGATGACAACTATTTACCAAGAAATTGGTCGCAGTAACGTTACTCTAAACTAGATATTAACCAAAATTTTCAAAGACCTTTAGTGAAGTCAACCTAAGCCATAGAAATCCTAGCCGAAATTTGTCGTGACGTTGCCATTCCAAATCAGCTTTATCATGCGAGCTGTCTCCAATATTGGATGAGGAAGGCCAGAGATATCTCTCGCGTTCACGCCTATGAGTCTACAAAAATCTGACATGATAAGCAAATTCTCTGCAACCAGTATAGATTCAAAATTTTAGCCAGTTACACGCTTGGCACAAAAGACATTGAAATGCAGCATAAGCACAAAACAAAACTCAATGAAACGCAAATAGTGGGGTTTAATATGCTTTGATGAAACATGAAAAAAAATGTGAAACAATGCACGTTTTTACAATTATAGCTTTTTGAATTGATCATGACACTGTGTGATTCATTATAAAGACAAAACAGCTGTCCAATTACAGGCAGCTTTTTTGCCCTTTTTCTTATTTTAACAATGTATTTATTCTCCGTTACTTTGAAATCGTATTTTCCTTTTAAAATTTCCGAAAAAATTCCTGAATTCCAAATTAGTAGATTATTGTTGAAATCTCTGTAAGCATGAATAGAAACTTCCGTTCCCATCAAAGTCGAATTTATCTCATGTACATGAGTTATAATGAGGATAGTTCTCGAAATGGTTTAGTATAATTTTGCAGAGTAAGTATTTTGAATTTAAGTAATAAAAAAAAAAACTAAGCTTGAATAACAATACAGAATAAGATGTATTCTGTATCCTATAATGTTATTTTCAAAGCGCATCCCGTCAATTTATGCAAATCATTAATTCTTCAGAAAGACCTAAGTCCTAATACTTTCAATAGTTCTTAAAGTTAAATGTTACATGATGTCGTCTTGCATTTTATAATTATCTGTCGCCATTTGAAGAATACACAGCAGTGATACACAATGAATAAACACTATGATTTTTATTGAGTAATATATTTGTAGACACTTACACTCAATGACATATTTCAATACGTCGAATGCACTTAATGTTGTATCACAAACACTTCTGAATTTTGTTGATGCATTGCATAAATACCTTGGCATCAGAAATTTTTCCAGAAGGGTGTGGGGCAACTGGGGCATCGGAACTTCTTCATGAGAGGCGGGTGCGAAATATCCTTGCAATAATTAATCAATAATCAATTAATTAAAAAAAGTTAACTAAAAATAATATTTACCAATTTTTAAATATATATTAATCTTCTAACAAGAAAAAAAATACATAAATTAAATTAAAGTTGAAATTTCAAGAGAGGAAGGGGTCAAGTGCCCGTATGTGCGGGTGCCCATGATTGGCATTAATCGTATTTATCGCCATCCACATTTGTTGAATTGACAAATAAGGTACTCGGGGAAACAAACTATCATTCACAATATTATCGAAGACTTCCATCTTTCGATGTTCTTGATTAACACCAAATCATCAAACTCGAAAAACTCGCTCATCACAACTTCGTTTTTGTTTCCATGGCAACTGACAACCACTCACTGATCACATTTCAGCCTATTGTTGTTGCCCGTTGTCATAGTCACCTATTTCTTTACGACGTTCAAGATTAACTAAAATTTAATATTTAATTTAATAAGTATACAATATACTTCATGATTACTTACCTCCACAATTCATAACATTTCAAATTAGTAGATTAATAAAAAAAATTACCTTTTACTGATAATAATAACAAAGGTCAACTTTATTTTGTTGAAAGAATTCAAATGCACGGAGTGACGGACAGCAATATGTCCTTATCATATTAAAAATATATAGGAACTATGTACTTCCTTATTGAAACATATTTCTTCGTAAAATTCCACTCTTACCAATTTTCTACAAAAAAATGTATATTAAACCACTGTACTGTACCCGGCATGCGTTGCAATGCCACTCAAAGAAAGGAAGTGTTTGTGTTTTAATTTTGTTTATTGAAGTGCTTTTGGATACACAATATTTTTTGTTTTTCCGTCTGATGCATACACGAATAAATCAAAAGGTTTTCCGACGCGTAAGAAGGCCACATACAGCTGTCCATGTGTGAAGCATGGATTTTCCAAATTTAGTCCACACACTTGTAGCGATTGTCCCTGTGCTTTGTTGATGGTCATTCCAAATGCGAGTCGCACCGGAAATTGCAAACGTTGAAACCGGAAATACATTCATTTGTTGAAACAACTCGCGCACCAGATATTGTGAAATTCAACAAATTCAGTAACCTTCGCGGGCGTGCGCACAACAACTCACCAAAATTTCATCACAATCTGATGGTATAGGAACGCATACGGGACGAACAAGCAAAGAAAAATTCATTTTTATAGATTAAGATTTTTACTACAGCATTATATGGAGTGCTCAGAAGCCAATCAGTGTAAGTCAATAAACCAAAAAATGAAATAGGTTTTTTAAAATTACGTACCAAACAATAACAACGTTTGTAAATTTCAAGAATGAATTTTTAATTGAAAGATAACATAACTAACACTTGGAGGAGTGATTTGCGCACTTTGTCAACCGAAAGTATAAACATTAGAGTATGACTTACAGAAAAAATTTCAATTTAAAAAAAAATGACTTACACTGATTGGCTTCTGAGCAGTCCAATTATATTTATTATACTTGATAGGCATGGTGATTTTTCGTTGTTGTGTTGATTCTGTTGGGGGCGCATTCGGGAAGCTGAAGTGGTAGCCTCATCTTTGTCATGCACTCTGAGCTATCATCAAGGGTAAACCTGGCAGAAGAAGCTTATTAATGCTGAAACAGTTGTCTCAGATTCCCGACATGATAGTAATTATGCGAGATATTATATATAAATAAATATATAATTTTTAATAAAGAAATAAATGCCAGGAAAACTATATGTTTCTCTTTTTATTTTAGGAAGTGCTCAGGCTGTTTTCACAATGGAATATATAATTGATCACATTGCTTGGAAATTGAAGAAAGATCCCATTGATATTCGTAAGAAGAATAATAGGCAATATTTTACTTATCCTTTATCTCAGGTCATTATTACTTACCCTTTTAACAAGAAAAATTCATTGTGTTATTTGTGTAATAATTCTTTTTTCAGTTAAAGGAGTATTTATTTACAATAAGTTATATTGAAATTAAATTAATAAAATGGCAACATAATTTCAAAATAAAAAATTTTTAGTTTCTAAGAAGTTAAGATACTTAGCATGAAGCTTTCGGGCTCCTGTGCGGCAGCCCCTCATCAACTTTATATTGAAATTCAAATATATATCTTTTTTCCTCCAAGAACTTCCAAAACACACACTCAAAATTTCATATCATCTTTTAAACAGACTATATAAGGTACAATAATTCTTTTACAATATTTTTTTTCCAGTTTTATCTTTCAAAAAGGAAAAAAAAAATGTGATAAACATAAAAAAATTGATAAACAAAAAATGCATAAGGGGAATGATTTTTTTTTTTTAGCGACTCCCCATAGAAAGGATCTATTAGAATGTCTGTATGTCTATGCTATTAGAATGATGTCTATGTATCTGTGTGTGTGTGTGTAACGTCCATAGCCGAAAGCAGGAGTCTGAGTTTCATGAATCTTAGCTCATTAGACCTCCATGATCTGGAGATTTGGGGGGAAAATCCGATTGGTTTCAGTAATACTGGCTTTAAAATAGTCAAATATCAACACAGAATAAATGTGAATTCACTTACCATCAGCAAGCATAGATTTGTTATGTTCTAAACATCCACAAATTCAACCTTCATTTTCGTACTTCTTTGTTTTCAGTTAGTTTTGCGTTAAATTGAGATTGCTGTAATTATGTACAATATGATTCATGGATATAAGAAATTCAATCACGCTTCATTGTTTATTTAAAATTATTTCAGGCTGTTGACAATGAAAGTGAATTAGGATATAATTTTCAGTCTTTATTTAACCGATTTTTGACAAATTGCAACGTAGATAAGAGGAAGAAAGACATCGAACAGTTTAATCAGGTATTTAATGTTTACATAAATAAAAAACTTAAATACATTACTTAAATAAACTATTACTTACTTAAATAAATTATAACTATTACTTAAATAAAAACTAATTAATTACAAAGTATTTGGAATACATCTATTGAATTTAAAGAAATATAGGGGAGAAGGTGGTAATATGGAACAGGGTTGTAATATGAAACAGCAATTTTTGTGCAAGCAGCTGCTGCTATCATCCGGAAACCGCTCTAATTTCTATCGCTGGTTTTCCTTTTAGCCACCTAGAGGTAGGTAACTTCAGTATTTCGTTGTGTATGGTTATGAGAAGAAGTAGTGTGTTTTCGTAAGCCTGAAAGTTTATACAGGGTAAGATTCAACACAATTTCTGGTACTGTTATTAATACGAATAAGGTTTTGCTTATATTGGATATCATTATTAATTAACTGAACTACAAAATGATGTATTCAGTACTTAAGAATTAATATTTTATTACTGAGAATGGATCAGTCAATTTCCATATGGCGACTGGTGGTAATATGAAACAGGTGTTCCATAATACAACCTCACGATGCCAAAAAGCAAATTAGGACCTGAAAAGAAGGGACTAAGGCAGAAATGGCGTCAAGAAGATATGGTAAATGCAAGAAAACACCAAATCAGCAGATTTTTGCTCATGAAAGACTTGCAATTTTTAATTGAGCGTTTTCTTTCAATTATAAAGTGTTCAGCATTAATTTTTACTTTTTCTCTGTAGTTTCTATATTTTCTATTGATGCGAAGCAAAACAATGCATTAAAGTATCAACAATAAATGATTTTTTTACTATGATAGCAATAATAAAGAAGTATTGTCGCATTTTAACATCTGTTTCATATTACAACCCCAGTTCAACAATTCATTTTTTTGTAGAATGTTCTAAATAATTGTACCTATTCAAGAGTTTTAAATATTTATTTAAAAATGTGTGATATTTATCTCACACGATATTTATACTAATGTTACTGACGATTTTCATACATTAGAGCCACTTGAAATTCAAGATTTTGTCAAAAATAAAAAAGTGGTCAATATTACCACCACCTCCCCTACTATAATTAAAAAAAATAATAATAAATTGTGTTAGTAAAAGAATTAGCAAGTATAAAAAATCTAGACAAGAACTAATGTTGAAAATTGGAATCTTATCGCAAAAACAAAAGTGTTTATATAATTTAATAATAAAAAGTTACTCTGAAATTGAAAAAGTTTAAAAAAAAATTATAATTGAGAAGCAAAATTCCACTATATACGTTTTTTAATAGTTGGAAAAAGAAAGAAATGCTAAATATCTAGCCTAATAGAAGAAATTTATAATAGTATTTCAGATTTTAATTTACTAAAAACAAAAGAATTTATGAAATAAAAAAAAATAGTAAAGAAATGATTTATTGTAAGTATTGATAATAAGTAAATCATATTTCTAAATATTGTTATTCTCCTTTGGTGAGAATTTACCCTATGACCTTGAATTTAACCTTAATACTTAGCACTACCTTTCCCTGATGGAAATTATTTGTAAATACCTCGTATTTAGGAGGGACGATCAGAAAAAACGTTTACAACTGCTAGAAATTAAATTGTAAGTTGTGAATTGTGCCATAATGTCGGGGTTCTTAAAATATCCGATAGAGGGCTGCACTGCTCAGTGCCGAGTAGTCTTTCTCGTATGTATCATCGGAAGTGCGCACTATCATTTCAAAATGGCGATCCGCTTGGATAAGTGATCTCCTATTGAAATGTTTTCTGAACAACGGTGTCATCCTCCTTTACAGATTGCCTGGAACACATAGAATTCGCTGCCGGGTTTAAAGTGTAAACTTATGCGACATCCCTCCTTCAATCCGGATTTAGATCCATTTAATTTTCATCCCTGTCTTAAAAGAGGTCGACACTTCACATGCAATAAAAAAGTCCAACGTGGTACAAAAAAGTGGCTACAACAACAGGGCCCTGACTTTCATGTGCTGCTTGAATGGACAAACTGATCAAACGTTAAGACAAATGTCTCAATCGTCAAGGTGACTTCGTAGAGAAATAGTGTACCTATGCCACTTTAAGGCACCATCCAATTTTCTTCCAATAAATGTTTGCATTTCGCATACAAACTTTGTAAGCTTTTTTCGGATCGCCCTATGTAATATCGTTATGTAATTTTATAAGTTATTTACCGCATTTGTTTTAAAAGGTGTGTTGTTACTGATACATTTACGTAAATATTTATTATAGATTTTTCACCAATATATTTATATTACAGATATAATTTTATTTCAAAGCTCAACGAAATTTTTATACATTTTTATACATTTTCAATGTATAAACTGTTTAGTGCTTTTATACATTTTTAGGCGTTTTTTTCTTTATTTAAATGCTAATCGAAAATTCATTGAGGCTGGCAGAGGTTTTCTTTCTTTTATTTTTAATGTGTATCTCTGGTTTTTAGTTTAGATTTGTGGAGTGACGTTTTTCTTCCTATTGTTTATTTTAAAAAAACTTATCAAATTCTTAAATTTTCAATCTTAAAATTATTAACTAATCATATAACTGGCAATTTTTGTCTTTTTGTTATATCTTCTTAATCAAATTTAATTTTTCAGATATAATTAATAATTGAATTGCATCACCATATATACGTATATACATACCGGGTGATTCATAAAGATCTGGAAAGTACTGGTGGTTTTCACTGCCCTATCTTTTAAACTACTGCTCATAAAAATCTGAAACTTTTTGTATAAAGTTGTCAGACACATAAGAGTTATATTTTCATGTTATTATTTATTCATTACTATTGAAATTCATTTTATTTGCGTTCAAACACCCCCAATATATCGAAATTATTATCAAAAAATTATTCGACTGTCTCCAAAAAAAGTCATTTGTCAGAATGCATTTTCAAAAAAATAGTTTTTTTTTTTTTAAATTAAACAAAGGAAATAATGGTAAAAGGGTTTCGATTAAATTTTCCTAATTAGGTTTCTGTATCCCATTGAATCACACTTATTTTAAAATGGTTTATTATGAATTATTTACCAGTGTGTAGAGTACGTATTATTTTCCATTGCAGAATAATTTATTTGCATTAAATTAGTTTTCATTCAAAATAAAGCATAATCATTTACTATTTCGTTGATTATTAATATAATCCCATTACTTTTTAGCTATGAGGGGGTCCATCAAAAAAAAAAAGCAGGGAAAAGGGGTCCATGGGTAAAAAAAGGTTGAGAAACCCTGGTTTAAACAATATCACAAGAGTGTTTGGGTGTTACGATATATGGGTGTTTGAGCGCTAATAAAATGAATTTCAGTAATAATGAATAAATAATAACATGAAAATATAACTCTTATATGTTTGACGATTTTATATAAAAAGTTTCAGATTTTTATGAGCTGTAGTTTAAATGATATGGGGCAGTGAAAACCACCAGTACTTTCCAGTACTTTATGAATCACCCGGTATATATTTATATACTCAGCTGCCGCACCTGTTGATATAAAATCTATTCGATATAAAATGAATGAATTATTTTTATTATTATGTTAGAAGCAAATTCTAATGTAAAAGGATAAGCATTCAGCTCGCATTATTAATGACATTTATTACAATTTATTAGTATACGTTTTTGTTTATTTCTTTTCTGCTAATGATTCGAGATTTCTACATTATTTCACCACTGTCTTTATTTTTATTATTATTTAATAGCAAAATCGTTGGCGGAAGAAGGGCATTTCAGTTGTTTCTTCATTTTACAATGTTGACTACGTAGAAAGTTTAGTATTTTCGGCTCTTGTAAGTATTCTCATTGATGATGGATCTGTTATGGTCTCTCATGGAGGCATAGAAATGGGACAAGGAATCAACACCAAAGTAAGTGAAGTTAAAGAATATCGTGGTTTACCATCTTTTTTTTTTTTAGCTATCGCCCCTCCCTCTCATACGTAGGAGCTGCTAGGGCTACAGAACTGTGTGTGTACGTAAAGCCTCCCACAGCCCAAACTAGAAGTAAGAGCTTCATGAGTCATATCATGTTAGACTCCCTATGACCAGGAGGTTTGGGAGAAATTTGACTTCCGGTCCAGGCCACTACCAGATCAGGAAAAATAGTGGTAATTAGACAAATTAGATCCATCGAATTCATTTTACTGAGAACGAAATGATATCCCCGACCTAATGTGTCCATTTCGGATCAAGATGGCCACTGGTCACTTAGAGTCGCCAGAAATGGTGAAAAATGGTGTAAATTGTCTGAGATTGGTTTTTATGTTAACTACAAAAATGTGAATTGACTTGTTTTGTATACTTTTCTGATATACAAGAGCACTTATTGTGCCTGTGTATATCCGTCCCCCCCCCCCCACCTCCCCTAATAAGTTTTGAACCTTTGGAAGAATCGTCTTAAAACTTGACTCGCATACTTAAAATAAAAGACTATCTATTTTTTTTTATTTGATTTTTTTTTCTGTATAGGTCTTGTCGAGAAATCAGCACATGAAAGTAAAAAATTCCCATCAGAACCGAACAACGGTCTAAAAAAATATGTTAAGTTGAAGTAATCCACAAATTACGCTTGAATGCTTAAAGTTAATCGGATTTAAGTAATTTGTTGTTCTAACTTACCCCAGATCCTTTTTCTCGATATCATTAGTAGGCGAACACGATAAAGCAAGAGCACTTGTCCGTGCGCGACAAAATCTGACAGGTTTTCGAGCGGCCGATGATCGGCCAACAGATTGACTGAATGAATCTATTTTCCTCAGGCACGACCGCTGATAGGCCGAAAAGTAACCAAACAGAGTGAAGCTTTGGAACACATGGTCGTGACGTCACGCCATTCGTAGAAATGGCTCCACTGCGAAATTGTCTCCACTTTATCTAAACGGAGAGCAATTATAAAATTATTATCACAGTATTGAGATTACCTTTCGAAAATAAATAAAGTTTACATATAAATGCATTAATTTTATGCATCAGAATTTATCACAGTTTTTAAAAACTATCTTTTTTAATAATTTCACAGCATCGGCTGTGTTTGCATGGAATTCTGGGATCGCCGGTCTGTCGCCAGTAAAGAATTAATCCTAACAAATCTCGTGAAACTAAAAATGCCTACTATCTCGACACTTATTTACATTAAAAATTAGAAATTAAAAATAAATTGTGCTAAAATTTGCTTAATTAAATTTTTTAGCACAATTTATGTTTTAATTTCTAATTTTTAATGTAAATAAAGTGTCGAGATAGTAGGCATTTTTAGTGATAATAACGATAGGTTAAACTTTTTATATCTAAAATCTCAAGAAATTCAAAAAGAAAATATCTCAGGATGATTTACTAAATTTCGGTTAATTTCTGAATCTAAATTTTGCCGTATTAAATAATTATCAAATTCATAATTTGAAAATTATTTTCTCAGTTTGATTCATAGCTGAGAAATAGGCACAATATCATTCAATATTGGTCAAAACTCCTTCGTCAAAATGTTTTCTAGAGTATTTTGATGCATAAAATTACTATATTTCAGTGTAAAGATTCTTTCCTATCGAATGATAGTCTTTCATATTAGAACAATAGCTTTTTAATGGTTTTCAGCACAGTTGAATTGAGAATATTTAGCGGAGCAAACTATGAATGATGTCACCAGTGACGTATTTCAATTCTGCGCTTTATTAGTTGGATTCCCGAAAGACAGCACCCTAGGGGTGCTTCTATAAAATGGAACCAAGGTATCGGTTGCTACCTTCCGAGCAACCACTCCTTCTATAAAATAAGCCGGTTACTCCAGCCAACCAGTGACCGCTTCTATAAACACCAACCAGATTTCAAGTTGCAGTAACCGAGATGACGTATTTGCAACCGGCTGAGGAGGTGGGTTATTCCTTCGTTAGGTGGGTTATTCCTTCAGTAGCAGACGATGCGATAGACTTTCAATTTCGCTTCTGTTAAATTTAATTCTTTTTAATTTATTTTAGACTTGCAATTTCGCTTC
>JAFIDM010048584.1:0-11365 GCA_023159025.1 Thereuonema tuberculata
TAATTTAGCTGAAATGTATTCTCTCTATAAAAAGAAGTATCCTGAAGATAAAGTATGATTTTTAAAATTGAATCTCTTCGACCGAAACAATGTATACTCGTAGGATCATCAGGAACACCTACTGTATGTGTCTACACTTACAGTCAAAATGTTAATTGCTTCTAAATTCTATTTCTATTAAAGTAACATACCATGATCTAATGAATGCAGTAACGTGATATAAATAACCGAGCCTGTAGGCTCCTCCCCCCCCCCCCAGTTCTTTACTTCAAACTCACTTAAAAAATGAAATAGAAGACTATGATCCTGATGAGATGGTTCAGTACAGTCAATGGGTATCAACAGATAGAGTGGTGATTTGAACACTTAAAGTCATTCTATCAGAATTCTGCGACTCACTAATAGTTAACATTATTTCTATTAAGGATATTGTGGGAATGTTAATGGCTGAATGGAAATGTTCTCAGAATTTCTTTTGTGAGTACTAATCATTTCTCAAAATTGATTTTTTTGTGTGATGCAAATTACTATCTGCAGATCAGTTTCTAATTTTTTTCAATGATTTTCAGAGGGGAGGGCAAGTGTCCAAATTTTTTTAATTTAACAAAAAAAATTATTCTACAAAATTTTATATGGCCAATTTTTTCACGAATTTTTTTTTAAGAGTACCATTCATTTCTCAAAACTAATTTTTTTGTGATAAAACTTTACTATTTGTAAATCACTTTCTAATTTTTTCAAGGATTTTCAAAGTAGAGCAAGTGTCCAAATATTTTTTTTTAAAATTAACAAAAAAAAAAAAAAAATTAAAAACAATTAAAACAAAATTTTATATGACCAATTCTTTTATGTTTTCGTAAACTACATGTCAGAATGCATATTCAGGGAAAAAATTGTCAGCCTACTTGTTTCCATTTAAAAACTGCAGCCAATTTTCAAATTTTCACAATTCGCTTTGAAGTACTACATTGCATTAAACTTTCGGCTACTATTACCAACAAATTGTATATAAAGCAATAAAAATTAGCAAAAGTTCATGAAATTAAGTATAATAGCATTACACAAAATCTCAGTTCTCAGCTAAGTTGTGGGTGACATGGCCTGGATGACTTGACGTCGAATGACCCATAAATGACATTTACGATTTCATAAAAACGTATAAATGAAATTATTTAACTTTACTATGCATTAGATTTTGCCAGGACCATTGAAAAAAACGCATAAATGATAAAAACGTATAAGCTGTGCTCCACTGTAGTATACCATTAAGGTTTTAAAGCATTTCTCATGAGTCAGTGAAACTTAAAATTGGTTTGAAATTCATTAACTACACCCATGATATTCATTAAAGATTTATTATTACACATTATAAAGATACCTTATGGAATAAATTTGTCTAAACAGACAAAATTAGAATGGGAAAAATAATGATTTATTTATTATAAGGGTTGGAAATAAAAATTTGGGTTCTTAAATTTAGAAACCTAATAAGAAATCTTTAATGAATATGATGGGTGTAGTTTATGAATTGAAATGTAGATCATATGACAAGGTATATTTTGGAAATAGAGGGAGGGTTAAAGACATTTTGGAAATAATTTGAATGAAAGGGTTGAAGAGCATATAAGGGCATTTAGGAATAATCATCCTATTGTCTCGGAATGGGCCGAACATTGTTTATCTAACAAGCACAATCCTAAACCTGAAATAGTTACCCTTTTCAGGAAACAGATAGCCCAGTTAGATTTATATTAGATGCCTGTGTTATCAATTACTATGATTACATCAATAAACAGAAAGGTATTAATGTTAATAAATTAGTCATTGAAGTTTTCAAGAAATATTTTAAAAAAAGATATATAAAATAAATATTTATTTTTAAATTATTTATGAGAAAGGTATTAATGTTAATAATTTTCATCTATGAAATCTTTCATTAAGTAAATATTTATTTTAAATATTTACGATTTAAGTAATTGAGGTAATAGGTTTATTATTGTAAAAACAATGAATAGTATGTTCTCTCTGTATTAAGATAATGATATGAGTAATATGTTTTTCTTCATTGTAATAAACAAGGAGTAGTATGTTTACTTTTTTTAATAAGCAATGAGTTATATGATTACCTTTGCAATATGTTTCTCTTTGTTAGATTTGAATTAAGTTTTTCTTTGGTGGTTTGCTTGTTTTATTTTTCCAAAACGTAAACCTGATGAAGCAGGAAAAAAACCTTCCTGCGAAATATTGCGGAAGGAAGGAAGAAGGAAGTTTTAAGTAATAAACTAGTTTTGTAAATATGTAATACATTGAATATGTTTTATTGAAAACTTATGTTTTTTTCGTTTTCCTTCCCATAATGAGTAATGTACCAGAGCTTTGAAAAACCACTAGAATCTCAGAGAATTGGTAGAGTGTCGGCTAGTCCTCCAAATCCTACGATTTGATAGGCATTCTTCATTCTAATCCATTTAACGGGATTTGCTGAAAAGAAGTTTAGTGAGTGTGCTTTAAAAGTGTTCATCTTGTGTGCATATTAAGTGCTCATCTTTTCTTTTCACCAGAAAAACGTATAATAAAATGAGCTTATTTGCTGGAAATTTTAACATCAGATTATTTTGTTTAGCAGATATCACCAAAATGCCTCTCTTTGCCCATAAACGTTGTTACACATGCTGTGGAGTGATCAGTGACGAAAAGAAGCTACCGGAAATCAAAACTGAGGATTTAGATATCATGGTATGCATTCAAGCATTGCTCTTTAAGCCTGAAAATGAGATCAAACTCTGCAACATCTGCAACAGGGACTGTCATCATCAAATGGAAAGTGAAAAGACCTCTTCAAAAAAGAGCAGCTACAGTGTCATGTTGAAGATGGAGACAAAGGAAGCCAAATCAACGTGCCAGCAGTCAGAAATGGCCATAGACGATGTTTGGTTTGTCCACATACAAATGGATTGATACATGCGAGTGCAAAGGAAATCACTGAAGTCTGGCAAGTGAAAGGTGCCTCGTAAAGCCTGAAAATCACGAATGTTTCAAATATTCAGCGACGGGTGGATTACGAATGTTTCAAATATTCAGCGACTGGTGGATGGCTCATTGAAGCGGCACTCAAGCTCTCGTTCCCATAGTCCCAATTACAATCATGATGCCTGCTAACTATAAGATATTTCTTGAAGCTCAATGAAATAAAGTGAGCCATATTGAAGATTATTGGACATGCTGTTTTCTGGACGTGAAAATATACTTCTCACAACATCGAAAAGTCTTCAAATCAGCAAATCGTGTACAAAGGAAGTAGATCTTGCTGTGCATCAAAACAAATTTAAGTTTTGGTTCATCTTAAACAAGAATTCTGCCTCCAATGTGATGATCAGATCGGCAACAAATTCAAAGCGCCAGTGCAGCCCTTCGAAATAATTTGGTTCCTAAATTCAAGTCATCTGCATTGTCCAAAAAGTTGATTCAAAAGAACACCATTGAATTAACTCGCGCTTCGTTTGATCCCATGGTCGTTGCTGATGGTCTCAAGACACTTTATCTTGTGGAACATAGTGTCAGAAAAGTGGAGATAATGAGAAGCAGAGGGAGATGTACAGCTGCCAATGAAGCTCGTGTCGTTGATTTTACTCGTGTCCACTACCAACGGATATATTGTTGAGCCTTTGGACCATTTCCATCAACTCTGAATGAAGCAAAACATCTGGAACAAATCCTTAAGAAAGAAAGACTTCGTCAAGTTGATTACTGATCCTGAATATGAGACTGTCTTCCATATTTGGGAGTTTTGAAATTAGGGCGTTCACACCAGACCTTGACGGTAAAAATCAAGTTCTAACTGATGAGCGAATCTCTCCAATTTCGTTATATGAAGACCCAACAGTTTCAGTTTCCGACGGAGTGGTACCAAACAGTCCTTGTGTATTTTGGATTGAGATATCCTCAACATAGTTGCAATTTGCAACTTATGCTGACTCATGCAAACTACTCCTGACTGTTGCACAAAATTGCAGAGTTGTTAAGGCAGAAATGAGCAGCAGACTTCACGAGCCAAACGAGTTTGCTAAAGTAGCGGAGAAGTTGAACAAAAAGTGTGAGGTTCACTTTGAAGCTGACAAAGTAAGACCATTTACTTTCTTGACTCTGGAAGAACTTGAGGCACACTGGGTCCTTGCCAGTTGCGACAACCAAAAGCGCGAGATATGCAACAACAAGTTGGGGGGGGGGATTTCCAGTGGAATAGCCAAGGATTGACCCCGGCTACTCCTTTGTTCAAGAAACATTCCGTTCAGCCTACAGCAGTGGAAAACATATATTTCTTATGACTGCTACAAGTTTGGATGGAGGGATATAACTTGATGGCAATGCACATGTCGATCAGGTCTTCGAACTGTTGGATGCTGCTCACATATGGCAGCAATCTTGGTATGCTTAGGACAGGAGCTTCAGCAGATGAAGTGACAACATCAGAGGTCCCTGACGTTGACCAGATGGATGAAGAAGACGAAGCTGTTGATGTAATGATGGACATTTATGATGACGTTGAAATGAACTGATGAATTATATGATTCCTTTACATCTAATCAAGTGTTCTTTGCTTTGACTTTTTGAAATAAATATGTTATTGCATTAAAAACGTTTCTTTTCAAATAACAGACAGCTATTAATAAAGTATACTGATAAGACAATGTTAAATATTAGAATGAAAATATAGGTCTCAAAAAGTGGAACAAAATTGCAGCTGTTGACAGTCTTTGCAGCAGTTGCTTACATGGTCAAAATGGGAAAACGCCAATTATGCTAAAAAAAAAAAAATCAACTGTTTGTTCAGATTGGAGTCAAACTGATGTCAAACTACAGCTTATAGATACTATAGTAATCGACGGTACATAAAAGTTGTAAAATCATCCATTACGTGACCTAAAAACCATATTGTTTCTAAAATACTTTTTTTCCTTTTTTGACGAGTTGCATTTGAACGATTTTTTTGAAAATACATTTTAAGTACCTTATTAAATGCAGCAAAATTGAGTCTGGAATCGACAAGCCATTTTCGGTACATGACCAATTGACCATTTCTAAAAGTAGGTGAAACAGGGATATCGGTCATATACATTTATAAAAAGTACTACCCAAGGTATAATAATGGTATCAAAAATTACAAAGCCATCTATTACAGTTTTTGAGAAAATAAAGAGATCAACATTCGAAAATTATGTAGTCAAACTGGGCCCGTTTTCAAAATTTCTTTTCAGCCAAATCCATTTAAAAAGCCCAGAATGAAGAATGCCAACAATTTTTGTATGTTAACCATATTATTGAGGAAACTAAAACTACTAAAATTCTAGTATTTGTCACCTATTCTAGAGATGCCACCTACACAGAGCTGGGAGAGTTGATTTGAGTGGGTGTCCATTGAAATTTGATATTTATACCAAATCATTATAAATATAATGAAAGGATTGCTAATCCTTAGAATGGCAACAGTCAACAAGTTAAATTAACTCTGAAAATCTTACATAATTCATTTCAAAAATTTCTTCCTAACACTTACTGGAAACCCTGATGCCTCAACCTTGTTAACTTAAGGTTTGCTAAAAGTTATTCATTAGTCCAAAGTGTTAAAAAAATTCAACTATGCATTGGTTAGCTACCAGGAAGGAACAGAATGAGTGAGGAAATACAAAAACAAACGAATACAAATGATCTGGAGTCTCTGATTGAGATTTAGAATTACTTTTATAGTCTAAAGTGAGGAAGATGTTTCTAATAATGAATCTCAGTTCCTCAGTCATCTAAAATTTGTTTGGTTAGGAATTACTTCATGCAAACGCAAGTTCAATTTCTGATAGCAATTATAACAATGCTGTGGACATAACTGGGAAAATAATCATTGTTGTGCATATTCAAGGTTTGAATGTCTTACATTGAACTACACATAATGTTGTAACTAAAACTTATGTTTCTGGGGGGTCCCCCCACCCCTTTTTGGTGATATCTGTAAGACTCGTAATGCACATGGTTCAAAAGTGGTAGCACAGTAGGCAGCAATGCAAAAATGACAATTCAAGGCTAAAAACAACCTCTGACAAATTGCAAAACATTCTACATTTACTAGCATACATGTTGTTACATATCTATCAGACATAACTTAGTACTTGTAAAGAAATGTTTTATGGTACAATAAAAGCTTTTTACTGTTTTTTACAACCCTATTGAGAGATTCAAAACATTACCACCATTTATTAAATGTTGATTCAGAAACTGAAAAACTCTAAAAGATTAAAAAAATTTAAGAGCTTTACAGAGTACATTTGAACATAAAATAAGCATATCTTGAAAGCTTGTTTCAAATAGATGAAAAAAATGGCAAAATCTAAAACAAAAATGTTATGGAATAATTTATTAAAAAACAAAGCCTTCACATTTTGATTTTAAAGGTATTTGCCAATTGTTAGTTGATAAACTTTGAAATTTACTGCTTGCATTCACTAGAAAAGAGTTTTGTTCTTTGATTTAGGATAATGTAGTTATTGAGCTAATCAAATCTTTTTTTGACAAAAAAATATTGATTAGAAAAAAAACTTTCACCAAATTATTAAAAAAAAAAATACGTGCAGAGGGAAAAACAGAACTAATTCCCAGTGTTAATAAATAAATAACCAGCAAGAAAAAACAGCTATAATTTGTGATATAAGGTGACTGACTACTAATTACAATGACAATGTTCTTTGCTTGCAGAGAAAGGATAACTGTAAATAAACAGAACAGTCAGTACATGGAATTGTTTGGACAAATAAAAGAAATTATAACACATGGTATGTCATATTCAAATGTAATGTTTCTTAGAGTGGAGACCACACTAACAATGTTCTTCACAATCTCAAATGTTGACTGAAACTTTACTACACTACACATAATAAAACAGTAAACAGTTACATTTTATTTTGAAACTGAAAACTGAAAATGAAAATTTCAAGCAGCCAAACAGTTTGATCAATTTAAATTTTCTTTCCTGTGTTCACCCACTGCTATAATTCATTTCAAAAAAAAATTCCTACTGAAACAATCAAGATTCTCTTAAGACATAACATTGTCAAAGAGCACATTTCTGAATATAAAAGAACTTGTACAATTTTTTATCAAGAATTAAGTACAAGCCTACATAATTTAATAAAAATGCAAAATTTCTTTACACAAGAACAGCAACAGCTTTAAAATATAACTTTAAAAAAAATCACAAATATTAGAAGTTTTAGTATTTAGTTTTGCTGAATTATCTAATTTGCAAATTGATATAAAATGAAACTGATATATACTTTATTTTAATAATATATATATATCAGTTCCATTTTATATCAATATTAGTTTCACATACATGCATACAATGTTTTATTTTTATACCTTAAATGTGCAGCTTTCAAGAGAAAAATATAGAAAGTTTTAATTTAGCTATTTTCCTTTTTTGATTATTGTGAATTATTTTCTATTTTTTGCATTTCAACAATTATTTTGTTAAAACTTTTAACTAAAATAGATATTGGTTTTTTATATAATAAAAGCATAATTCAAGATAAACTTCAAAGTTCTTTGAAAGACCAATAATGTTTCTATACACACACACACACAAAAAAAACCATTAAAAACCTAACTCAAAGAGGTATAAAAAATGGATCAAAATGTTAGATTTTAGATTAAAACTATTTAAATTTAAATTAAAACTTACAGAGCTATTTTGGTGTGTAGCCAGATTGGCAAGAATTACTTAATTACAAAACAATGAAAGTTAATGTTCTTTCTGTTAACTCACGTGCTGATGAACACGTCTCGTGAAGGCATTATTTCTAACACTCCCATTTGCCATACACTTGGTGTCGTTCATCAGCAGGTATCAGGTTGCCAGGTTTTCAGCTAGTCCAAGTCTTTTAATGCACCACCAATGCTTCACTCTTCCGAGCCCTCTAGTCAGCACGTCCGCTATCTGGTTTTCAGTAGACACATAGTTGACTATGATGTGACCTTCAGCAATCTTCTAACGAATGAAGTGATGCTTCACATCAATATGTTTTGTATGAGCATGGTGCACAGGATTTTTAGCTAATGCAATAGCTCCGAGGTTTTCACAAAAAATGTTGATTGTAATCGGAGTAGTAAACAAGTTGTTTGTTATTTCCCCCATAAAGTTTTTCAGCCATATAGCTTCTTTTGTTGCTTCTGCTGATGACATGTACTCTGCTTCTGTTGTAGAGATAGCAATGGTTGGCTGTTTCCTGCTATTCTAGCTGATTGCTCCGTTGGCTACAAAGAAAACGTAAAGCTTCTTCGATCATCCATATCGTATGCCCAGTCGGCGTCACAGTGTCCAATGATGAAATTGCCCAAATGTCCCTTTTTAAAGGTTAGTTTTTGATCCACGGTCCCTTTGAGATAACGTAAAATTCTCTTTACGGCTACCCAATAGCCATTCAAGGTTTGGAATTAAAATTGACTCACAACTCCCACTGCATGGGTGATATCTCGTTAACTTGAGCGGAGAAGAAAACGTTTCGTCATAATCAACACCAGGTTTCTGTGAACATCCGTTCGCTACGAGCCTCGCCTTGTAACGATTTATATTGCCATCTTCGTCAGTTTTGACTTTGAATGCCCATTTACACTTTATTGCTCTTCGCCCATTCGGTGGGTCTACAAGCTTCCAAGTCTTGTTTTGTTCGATTGATGCCATTTCATTTTTCATTGCTTGTTCCCATTTAACTTGGTCATCACTAGCTAAAGCTTCGGAAACAGTTTGAGGCTCCGCTGCCAGAAAATATATTATAGGATTTCCAATAAACTGTCTCGGCTTTGGCGTATGTTTCGATCGTCTTAGACCTTCGTCAGTTTGAGCTTGCTGTGGCTCTTCTCGCACTGACTTCTCTGGTTCAGCCTCATTTGGTTCAATTGAATCCTTCACTGTTTCTTGATGATGGATTATATCAACACTGAGAGGAGTTTCGTGAAATGTAACGTCCCTTGATACTATAATTTCACGATAATTGTTTGCTTTGACTAATCTGTAGCCTTTACTTTTACAACAGAAACCAACCAGGTTGCATTCGACAGCTTTATCGTCGAGTTTTGTTCGCTTGTTGTTGGGAACATATGAATATGCTTTGGATCCGAAAATGCGCAGATTGGACAAGTTGGGTTTTCGACCAGTCCACACCTCTTTTAAGGTTTTTCCGTTGACGGCTATGGTTGGTGATCTGTTTTTTAGATATATTACAGTGTTTGTAGCTTCAGCCCAAAAATGCTTGGAGAGATTTGCATCATGTAAGAGACATCGGACTCGGTCAACGATTGTCCGATTCGCTCTCTCGGCTACACCATTTTGTTCCGAAGTATATGGAATTGTAGTCTCATGACGGATTCCATTTTGCTTTAGAAAATTTTTCATAGCGTCATTATCATATTCGCCGCCATTGTCACTACGTAAAGTTTTATTACGTCTGCCAGTGAAATTTTCAGCTTCCGCCTTCAATTCCTTAAATTTGTTGAGCACTTCGTCTTTCGATTTGATCGGATAGTAGAATGTCTTTCTTGATGCGTAATCAAAATAGCGTGATCCGCCGAATGACCTCTGTTGCTTATGTCCGCACACATCTGAGTGCACAAGTTCCAAAAGTTCCTTTGCTGGATTTGCTTTTCCTTTTGGAAATGGAGTTCTCTATTGTTTACCCATGACACAGGCTTTGCAATAAAGTTCCTTAGTGTTATTAAAGTTCATGCCGATCGCCATTCCATCTCGGAGTCGTACCATTCCACCAATGCCTAGATGACCGCAGTTGTCGATGCCAAATTTCAGCATTCACTAGGTTCACACTGGCTTGTGGGATACAATTTTGTCCAAGATCTAAACGATGCAATTCATTAACCTTAGTGGCACTAGCTATCAAATTATTTTTCTTGTCACTAATGATGCATTTTTCGCCATTGAACAGTACTTTAAGACCTTTACTTGTAAGCACGCTTACTGATAACAAGTTCGTCTTAATTTCGGGTACGAACAACACATCACAAATTTTAGCAAATTTCAATTTACCTTTGACATTGAGTTCCATATCGATGTCACCAACACATTCTGTGATGATTTGTCGCTTGTCAGCCATATATATAGGGCTGTTGTGTAGTGGCTTCATTTTTGAGAACAAGTTCTTATTCCCTGAAAAATGATGAGTTGCCCCGGAATCAATATACCAATCACCTTCCGATATATTGCTTGTTTTCAGCGCAGCTTTCAAGGCAGTATAATCTTCTTTTGCATTGACTATTGGCGTTGAAGTAAATGCCTTCTCGGATTTTTGAGAAGGACTTCAATTACACATTTTCGTCGGGTAATTGTTTGCTTTATGTTCGGTTTTTCTGCATTTAAAAGCGTTTGATTATCTTATCTCGCCGAACTGTTAATACAGCATCCTTAGGCTTACTAATGTCTGAGTTTCGTCGAGATTCTTCCTGCAAAACCTTGATTTGACGAGATCTGTCGTGAGTTTTGCACCACAATTTTCTAGAGCCATTACCAGAGGATTGTTAGATGTCGGTAGGCCGGATAGAATCAGCATTGCCAAGTCCTGGTCATCTCGAGGAGCTCCGATTGAATTCAATTGTTGTGCGACGAACGTAACTTTGTTGAGATAAGCTTCCATCCCGATCGATTCGTCGAATTTCAATTTATGCAATTCTCTGATTAAATATATCTTATGAACAAGTCCATGGTCTTCGAAAGCTTTCTGTAGCGCCATCCATGTTTCTTTGGCAGTTTTTCTGTTCTGGATATAAATATACGTTTGCGGTTGAACACTTAAGGCGATGATAGCACGGGCCTTCTTGTCTCTCGATTCATCATCCGGTTTTTCGTCTTGATTATCAACAAGATCCCATAAATTTTCGCACGTACAGTAAGTCTCATTTTCACAGCCAATTTCCTAGTGGCGTAATTCTGTGCTCCTTCTAACTTCTCAAACTGTGTTAAAGATGTTGAAAATACACCGTTGGAATGTTGAACGGCCATCTTTTTATTCCACGCGTTGGATGAGAATTACAAAGAAATTCTATATATATTATTCACCAAAATGTCCTTAAATCGCTGTGGATAGCAGCTGTGCCCATAACCTGTTAGGTTTTAGATTAAAATTATTTAAATTTAAATTAAAACTTACAGAGCTATTTTGGTGTGTAGCCAGATTGGCAAGAATTACTTAACTACAAAACAATGAAAGTTAATGTTCTTTTGTTAACTCATGTGCTGGACAGTTTCAGTGTTACATTTGCTTGATTTATATGCTCTAGCAACTAGCTTATTTTCTGAAATCGGTGTAATAATGTG
>JAFIDM010048585.1:0-11365 GCA_023159025.1 Thereuonema tuberculata
AACATATGTTGTGTTTTCGGTGAAGACCATGTAAGCGAAAGAATAGCACAGCTTTGGTTTTACCAAGACTGCATATGGCATAACTCACCCACAGGAAATTTCATGGAATTGGATATGAGGTTTTGTCTCATCCGCCTTATTCACCGGACCTTTCGCCAACAGATTTTCACCTATTCTGACAACTTCTGATGAGCAGGAGATACCCATAAATTGTGATCTTAAAAAGAACTTCGAAGGATTCTGGAAACTCCTAACCACGGATCCATGCAAGAAAGGAATTTGTAGCTTAAGACTTCGTTTGCAAGATTGTCTAGATGCAAATGGAGCCTATTTTGAAAAATAAAAATTACACTCGACACTCAAAAACAGTTTTTGCATTCGTTCACTCCAAACCAACATTTTAATTAACTAAATTAGATAGCAAAATTGTAGAAGTAAAGTATTAACTTTACTTGGACTAAATTGGTTTACTCTGAATCATCTTTCTGCAGACAATCTAAACCTTTTTCTTCTCTTAGATTTGATTGATAATTGATGTTAATTTCTAAGTATATCTTAAATCGTGAACTTTTATAGGTCTATATTCATGAAGCGGATTCCTCTACACCAGTTTTTTTCAAAAAAGTAACATTCCAATATTCTAAAAATACTGTCGGAATGTTTGATTTCATCAGTGGGCTAAAAGACAAAATTTTTGGCCGACATTTGAGTGATCACTTCATGAAATATCTATTAAAAAGAATGGAAGAGAATCTTCAAAACTCAAAAGAACTTGCATAAAAGAATTAATGTTTGAAAATTAATAATTCGTTTTCGCAGAAGTAGAATTTTTCGAGTTTCAGAACAAATGTAAACAATAAAATACTTACTTAAAAATGACAACTATTTTTTATTAAATAAGTTGATTTTTACTATCAATAAAGGACTTTAATGCCAAATATTTAAAAGAATAAAAATGTTTTTTTTTTTCTAGTCTGACCTATTGAGCTTGTGATACTTTGAATAGGCTAACTAATTTAATTTAACTAGTAGTCTATCTAATAGCATAATTATGATGTGGTTGCTAATAGCATTTGCATTTACTGGTTTTAGCAGAGACCCATAATAATAATGCGCTGTGTGTTGAGAAATGAGTGAGGAGGTAAGCATGAGTAGAAAACCAAAAACATTTATATATACGATAATTTCTTAACAAGTTATTACACTTCGGTAACTTCAAAGTTCATAGTTCATTCAGGCTAAAGGTTCTGTGATAATGTCACTTAAATTCACAATAATAATAACGCTGGTAATCTTCCTATTACTACACATTAGTTATAACTTCACTAAAGTTCAGTTCATCTTCATAAGATGTATCCCTGAAATAATTATAATGCATTTCTCACCCTGTAGGTAAATCAAATAATTCCACCTTGTATGAGAAATCAAATAATTCCACATTAACTTATAATGTGCTTCTCATCTAGTATGGTAGTTATGCCTTTTCACTAGTATGAATTCTATTTACTGTAGTACTATTCTATGCATCATATTACTTATTCACTTTGTAGTAATATAAATCGTAGTAATAATTCCTTCTACCAATATTATTCTTTATGGTTGACTATTAGTAAATCTATTACTAATCACACTTAGATCTTGTCGTATCTAAATCAATGTTCAATTACTTTATAGCTCTTGACTATTAATCACTAAATATTCCTAGTGTTCCATTGGACATAGTTCAATCACAAACTTCCCGAGTTTAGTCTTATTAATTCACTAACTCGTAAATAGTATCAAAAATGTCTAACAGTTCCTCGATAACTAATATCATTTCCTGTGTTAACATATCTGTTTGTAATTATTAGTGTCTTTCAAATTCTCCCGATTTGAATTCCTAAATCGTCCGCCATGATTCTGTTCCAATCTTCATGTAATGTGTCATCTGGCTACGTACTGCAATGGATGATGAAAATAAATCACTACTTACAATAATTGAGAGCGTTGGTATATTTACTGACCCAGGAGTAAATCTACTGCGTCGATTCAACAGTTTACCCTTCAGATCCAATCTCCAGTTCATACTAACCATGATTGTCTGCCATGTTGAAACCACAACGACCATCCCATCCCGTTAGGCCTAGCACAGTTTGAATTGTATTTAACTTTACTCAATTAATGCAAACTAAATTTATGACTTAAGGCACACAGCCTTTTACTTCAAAATATTAATGTAAATGTTACCACAGATATATAGTTTATCTGTAAAATCAGAGATAGCATCTCTCGCTATTTTCTCCATCTGCATAGCCAAACGCTAGTATTGCATCTTCACACACGACCTTCGTTAATCAAATTTAAGCATCTAATTGTTGCTTCCTATAGCTCCGCAGCTAACTTCCGATTTGAAAGCTACTGACGTCATTATTCAATTTCATCAATTAATCATTTCTTTTATTCTCAAAAATACGTTTGAAGCCTTTATGAATATTTCTATTTTATTTTCAGAAGCGCCAAAGTCTAATTACTAGAATAAAACACTTAACGCAAGCGGCTGCTAATGCAATTAAGCACGCGCCGTTCCAATGTTACACGAAAGCCAGGTAAAAGTTGTTCCGCAATGGAAATGTCTGAGGAAGCCTTTCGTGCTATGATTTTCTGACTTCAAAAAGGGTCTTTCAGTTGCCGAATGTCGCTCATCTTTGGAGCATGTGTTTGGGGATGATGCACCTTCCATCTGTACAATTTATAAGGGGTATGGTCATTTCCAGTGCGGAGTGCAAGCCTTGAAAGACGCATATATATAAAAGGTCGCCCTGTGAGTGCTGTAACACCGGAATCGATCACCGCAGTGCAGAAAGATGATGCGCATTTGTGCCATGTGTTGAACATTTCATCGGGAAGTATTTCGGCTATCCTCCATCAGCATTCAAGATTCAGCCGCGTATCCAGTCGCTGGATACCCCAGCAATTCACTGCTGATCCAATCGTGTGGAGTGGTCACGGAAAATGTTGCAGCGTTTCAACAAAGATGCTGCGAATGCGATGAGTGAGATACTAACAGCTGATGAGACTTGGGTCTATCACTACGACCCACTCACGAAAACAACAGTCTCCCGTATGGCAGCAAAAAGGGGCAACTCCGCCACTGAAGTTTAAGCGCGAACGAAGTGTGAACAAAATGATAGTTGCAATGTTCATCCATGAAAGCGGTCACGTGTGCACAGTACCACTAGAAACACAGAAATCTGTCACGGTAAAGTGGTACACGGATGTTTGCCTACCCTGTGTGCTGGAAACCATCGCCCAGGTTCGTCCGAGACCGGATGCAGAGGCTTGTTACTGAATCATGACAATTGTCCTGCACACACTGTGAGGTTAACCAAGCAGTTTCTGGTGGAAAACAAACTCAAGGATCTGGGACACCCACCCTATTCTCCTGTCTTCTTTCTCTTCCCAAAGATGAAATCAAGTTATGGGGAGGACATTTCGAACGTGACAAAGAGGCTTTGGAGGCATACCTACATGAAATAGACAAGGTGTCTGCTGCGGACTGGGCTGGGTGCTTCTGTAGTTGGTTCAAACGGATGCAACGTTGTATAGATGTCGATGGGTATTATGTTGAGAAGCTGTGAATAAAATTTTTTGAGTAAATGTACTCTTTCTATTATTTTGCACGAACTTATTGAAGACCCCTCATAATGCTTCTTAGCATTCATCAGCCACAGATATCCAGTGGATGAACAGAAGGATTATGGATCTCCAAGTAATAGTACTATAAAACTATACCATTTATTTTTCTTATTTAATTTTTTTTGGTGGTGACATCATTGCCAGGGTGACCCACAAAACCCTTTTGAACTGTTCAACTGGGTATTTTTTGTTACCGAGTTCCGAAAAGTATGAAACAATTGCTCCTAGTCCTGATATTAACAACTCAGCTGTGCTAATAAAAATATCCATCCATAGTATTCTGTTCGGAGACAGGTCCACATTCTATGGAATTCACTTGGAACTCCCAGAACCTCCTGGGGAAAGAAACTGAGGTGGGTTCTCACAGCCTTCCTCAGGAAGCCATTACGGCTTCAGTCCGAAGAGAAAGTGAAGAAGAGGCTGACAAACACAGGAAAGGAAATTCAAACAACCAAGCCACGCCTAGGATTCGAATCCAGGTTCCGACACAATCTCCGCACGGCAGATCTCCGTCCAGACCGCTCGTCCATGCCGGAACGGCTAATTATATTGATATATAATTCTTTAATCGCTTTTTATTACTGTTTTAAGTTTGTGTAGTGCAGGCAAAATATTATCCTTAAACATTATTAACTCTGCTGAATTGTGAAGAACAGAATGTATTGAAGGTAGACAGGAAATAACAAGGGTATCACACTTTCTCTGGAAAAGATTCTCATTGTCTCAGTACAACAGGTAACAAAACCAATTCTTTTTTATTTTATTTTGAAATTCAAGCTGAATTACTGAAGAAAGGTTTCTAACCAAAAATAAATTGATGGATAGAAATCAATGATTCAGTAAATAATTATCATCTTAAATAGCATTGTTCAAGAACTAGACGACCATTAGATGACTTAGTTTTACTTTCGAACTGATCCTGTCTCGACTTTCTCCCTGAGCCCAGCAATATCTAATGCAAAATTGTAAACCTGAAAATTTGAGATGCTATTAGAGAGGATCTTTTCCGTTCACTCTAGGTCCTGATGAATGCCTCTTAAGCATCCTTGGCCCTAAGCATGGCAGACATTGGTTACGGAAGGGAGGAGGTTAGTAGAAGTTGTAATTTCTCAATCCCATCATTTTACCTGAAAATGGAAGAGATGCACCATTTTAGATCTCTTTTTGGTGGGAAGCCGCCGTTTGTTTGTAAAACTCCCTCATGTAGAAAATGGCACAACTTTTTATTTTTTGGTTGCAACGCTAAGACCATCAAAATCACCACCATTCCAAATTCCTGGGTATCCCTATGCTGGACCATGCATAATTTGGTGACTCTAGGTCCTAAAGGACGCCTATAGTATAAGTTCACAAATAAATTAATGGACAGCATTAGCAAAGTTAGAAATGGACAGTTGGTGGCTAATACTTTGATCGTATATTTACTCAGTATTTCGAGAGAATTCTGCTTCCTTTTCGTAAAGAATTTTGTAGAGAATTCTGTAAATTGTTTGTTCTATTCCGAACCACATTACGATAAGCCTTTGAAAAAAATCTGTAAGTTAACGAAGAGTCTACCTCTTATAAGACATCGCTCTATCTGGATTCAGAATTAACTATTAAGTTCTACAAAGGAACAGATGAAAATAAAGAAAACTTTGAAATTGTAAAGACTTACATAAAAAGTCTCATAGATTTTAAAGATGAAATCTGGCGAAAATTTTGTTTGGCAGCGGACTATCAGTCGTCCTATGAAAGTATGAAACAAATAATTCAGTCTTACAGCTTTCTTGAAGAACAAAATGGTTTAATTTCATTCCACGCTAAATGCTTCCAAAGCACTGCGTATTATCCTTGATGCAATAGCTGCTAATTCTGGGACAAAACTGAAAGTTCTGGAAATCCCTTATCCTTTTCCTTGGATGTTCCC
The DNA here is from genome assembly GCA_023159025.1 of Thereuonema tuberculata. Classification (NCBI taxonomy): domain Eukaryota; kingdom Metazoa; phylum Arthropoda; class Chilopoda; order Scutigeromorpha; family Scutigeridae; genus Thereuonema; species Thereuonema tuberculata. The sequence goes on from JAFIDM010048585.1 coordinate 5,585, forward strand.
GGACCTATTACAGTTACTTATGTGAGTTCAAGCAACTGAACTATCTGACGCATCCCTACAAACTAAATTGAAAATTTTCGAATCTTCAAAAGCCGGAAATTTGTAATATTATTTAATAAACTGTGTTCAAAGTGATTTTTCATAAGATGTTATATATTAATTGTAGTGATTTAAAGTAAGAAGTTACATTTTACAGAAACTACATGCAGAAGAGGTATATTTCAAGATTTAAATGATATTCCCCGACTAAATTTAATTCCAAATTTGTGATGAAAATGATTTTTTTTTTAATTTTCAGCTCTCTCGTATATGAATGGTTCCCCGATAAATCCAGCCTTTATTTTAACGAACAATATTGGGATATCAAAGAGGTAAGTGATATTTAATTAAAAGTTCAGATATTTTATTTCAACTATCCAATTCCGTTGTTAAGATTCTTTGAACACTATTATTTATTGTAAATTAGATTCTTCAAAATTGGGTTTTTTTTTACTTACTTCGCAGAATACTTATATTTTACTTATTTTGCAGAATACTTGTAAAATCAGAAATGCGAAATCATTAGTCAGTCTTTTCATTCGCTTCAGAAATTTATTTTTCAAGTTTGGATAGACGTATAGAAATGTTTTGATTATGCTTTTATTAATACAACACAATGAAAAAAAGCAATCTACTAGTAACTAAAAAACATAGCCATTTTGGCTAGACAGTCAATCATTATTTAGTTAAATTGGACTACATACGAGGGTTGTTCAATAAGTAATCCAACAGATTTTTTTACGGCTAAAATTTGATGAAAAAACGTGAAATTTTCTGTACAGTATCTTCAAACATTCCCGCACTTTATCAAATTGTTTCATCATTCTCCTCTATATAGCAGCACTTTAGGTAGCTTTCAAGATGGCATCTGTGAATGAGATGCATTCCAAACCAAGCGTTATTAAATTTGTGTTGGCGGAAAAAGGAGACCATGACAAATATTCACAAGAGCTTACAGAATGTCTACGGAGACCAGGCAGTTGATAAAAGCACTGTGAGTCGTTGGCGAATCGTCTGTCATCGTCGGAAGAAGGAAAAGAGAAGCTGTCTCATTTCCCGTGCTCTGGTCGACCGCATACAGCTGTGATTCCAGCTATGTTGCAACGTGTGGATGCACTTATCCATGATGATCGGCGTATCACAATCAGGCAACTCGCTGCTGAACTTGGCATCGCTATCGGGAGTGTCAACACAATTGTCCATCAGTTAGGGTATTCGAAGGTGTGTGCCCGCTGGGTTCCTCGCAGCCTAACTCAAGACCATAAAGAGCAACGAAGAATCATGTTCTCCCTCATTCAACCTACAGCCCTGATGTCGCACCTTCGTACTTCTACTCAAATGGACCTCAAAAAGAATGCAATCCGGGGTAAACGATATGGCAACGATCAGGTAGTTCTTGATGCAGTAAGAAGTTGACTGAGGCACAGACCAGTAGAGTGATCAGTCAAGGCATACAAGCTCTGACATATGGGTGACGAAAGGACATAGACTTGCACGGAGATAATGTTGAAAAATTCTTTTTTGTAGCTACCGAATTAATGGAACAAGGTGATGTATTTAAAACTGTAATAAAACAATTCTACTTTGAGAAAAAAAATGTGTTGCATTACTTATTGAACGACCCTCATTGTTAAATTACCACTTTGTAGTTAAATTGAAAGTATTGTTAAATAGATAAATGTAGAGTATCACGTTGAAAACGATTGTTTAATCATTTAATATTAAAAACATCAAACATAACTTCAAATACAGTAAAAATATTAATATATTATACAATGGAAAGATACATAAGCTTTCATTAATTGAAACTAATTAAAATTAAGGTAGTTACATTGTATGCAATATTTTATGCATTTTCTGTTAATGAATAATTTTTAATTTTTTTTAAAATGTTAATAAACAGGTTTATAATAATAGTATTTTAGAAAAGCAAATTACAAAATAATAATACTTTACATTTTTACGTATATGTCATGTGCATTTTACTAATAAAAATAATTAACGAGGATTTTAATATGTGATATAAGATTTCCTTAAAAATATTTTTTAATTTTTTAGGGAGAAACGATACTGATAGGGCTGTATTTTCATATGAGATCCACTGCTTATAATGTCTTTACAGAATACCCAAGATATTCGGTTTGTTTCTTTTGAATATTTTGATTAATAAAATCTTAATATTAACTCTCTGACTCTACCTATGACTTTTTAGGATATTGATGTCTGTTTCTTTTTCTTTTAGTTCAGTGACATTGTTGGAGCCATTGGAGGCAATATTGGAATATGGATCGGATTTTCCATAGTTTCACTGATGGAAGTCTTCGATTTTATCGTAAGAGTATTTGTAAAGATCTTTAAAATGATCTTCCGCAGATAATAGAAAGAAAAAAAAGCATACACACAAGTCTTAAGAAGGAGTGAAGACTTTAAGAATAATTCTAGTTAAGAAACTGATTATTTTGTATCATGCATCTATTAGGAATGGGACTGTGTGTTCGGATAAAATCCATTAATGTTTGCCGGTTGGCGATACAATATTTAGATTCATAATCAATGATACTAATCTTTTTTTCAATCACCTTAGAAATATACATAATAGCCTTGTTTTTGCAATTTATTATCGGTCTGATTTTATATAAGGAATTGGATTTATTTGTGTGTACTTTAGATAATCTTATTAGCATAGGTAGAGAAACATCGTGAGGTAATATACTTTTTCCAAGCTCTTTACAAATTACGCCATGGTCACAAGCTTTGTTGATTTTCTTATTTATTTCTTTTATAACTTGTACCTCCGTCTGCCCAATTGCACAAAAATCTGTGTCTTGAATAAACTATTCGCACATGCGAGTATAGTCATTTTTATTCAGTAAAACAACAGCCCCTCCTTCAAGCATAGATGTAAGCTCATGTTTCTTACAAATATTATTAAAAATAATAGCGGCTTTTACCGCTTCAATCTGCTTATGGATATTTAAAAACCTTCCAATGTCCTTCCTAATTTCATAGTATTTAGATAAAACGCTGACAACAGGGGTTCTTGTTTCATACATTATAAAAGAGGAAATATTTAACGTGCTGTTAAAAGATTTACATATAATCCACTAATAAAAGTACTTATGGGATAAAAATTTTAAAAAATTATAAAAAATTAAAATACCGCAACGTTTTGAATCTTCAACATGTCTTAAGATTCATTTTCAAGCGTACCCCCTGTTTAAAAACATTCTCCTGGCCAGAATTCGTTAGTGGAAATGATAATGGAAGGAAAGAAACAAAGTGAGAAACTCCCTCGGTTATTCAATATGCTAATTTAGAAACCGGAAAGGATCGTCTGCTAATAAAATGAGCGTCGAAATTTTTTATATAATTTAACATTTTATATACTGTAATATGTGATCCACATGATCAGGAGCTTTAATAACAAGTTGTAAATAATCGTATTTAGTTATAATTAATTAAATAATTATATTTAGTTATCTTATGTGCGCAAAAAAAAGGCGGGGCAATTACATACCATACTCCATGATATTGGTTGTAGAGAGATCCTGATTGTAACTTTGAAGCAAAATAATCATATCAAATTCATAGAATATTCTCAGGTACTTGTTCTCTCTAATACCGAATATAATAGTATTGTCAGTGTCCAGTTCATGGTTATGGCTCTGACTGTGGCATACGGTGTGATATGCTTTGTTTTCTTTTTTTATAGCATAAATGTGCTCCTTTAATCGTGTATCAAGGCATCGTTTTGTCTGCCCAATGTATAGGCAACTGTTGTTCTTACTAGTACTGCTATTATCTGCCTTACATTTTATTCCATGTATAGTGCCCTTTTTTGTAGCTTATTATATATAGATTTTTTTGTTTGTTATCTTAATATGGAACTAATAGTATTTCTAGCTCGGCTCACTAATCCTATGCCTAATTTGCTTAAAATCGGCTTTAATCTCTTAAATAACACCTCGTCATAAGTAATGGATATGTAATTCTGTATATTATGTTTATAAATGTTATTTACACTAGGATTGGTAAGTATGGGTTGTATTCGAATCATTTTTGCAGCTTGTTTCTTTCTTAAGAATCCAGCAATATACTTGTCTATCATCAAACTAGGAAATCCATTATTTGTAAAATATTCCTAATAGTTTGTATTCTTTGATGTAAAAGTGAAGGATTGGAACAGACTTTGATAGCCCTATCAAGGGCCATATGCATTGAATTCTTTTTTATAGCGGGTTGGGACCGAGCTATGATAGTTGACGGTGATAGATGCATCTGTTGGTTTACGATAAGCTGTGGTTTCATATTCGTTATTGCCTCGTTTAATTAGTATGTCCAAAAAGGGAATACTGCCTTTTTTTACTCCCTTTCTATAGTATAGTGTATCATATGTGATTACGCCAAGAAAAAGTGTTATTTATGATTATTCCTAGATATTTAAAGTCCTTAACTAATGTTATTTTTGTGCATGTGATACAATTCGGATTGTGGCTGTGATCTTGATCTTGGCTGATACATGATAATATGTTTGTGGTATTGTATCAGGAATTTGCTTTTTGTGGTGGATTATTATTAATTTTGTTTTGTGTTCATTAATTATTATTTTGCTGTCATGAGACCGTTTTTGTATATTTAAAAGATCATTTTGAAGATTGATTTGTGCATTTGTAATATTCCTATCAATTGTATAGATGAGAATATCATGTGAATATGACATGTTTTTATGACACTGAATATATCATTTATATAGAGTATAAAAAAGAGAGGCCCCAAATTTGAGCCCTGTGGGACATCTTTCCTAACACTTTTACTTTTACTTTGATATTTTAAATTGATACATAATTCTTTCTGTTATTGAAATACCTCTTTACAATGGCCAAGAAACACCTCTAATTCCCATCTTTTCTAATTTATTAAGTAATATGTTATGATCTACTTCGTCAAACGCTTTGCTTAAGGAAAGCAGATACTTTGAAAGTATCTTATAAAAGTTCAATTCTTTTAATAACTACAGAAAACATCAATAATAATTTTTAATCCTAAAAATATAAGAAAATAATTCAGAGATACAGGAAGAAGCTTTTTTCAAGCTAAATTTATTAATTTATCGTATCGTAAACGCGGAAGTATTCCACGTACTCAAATAAAAACAAAAGAGAAAAAACATACAATTATTATAAATATAATACTCTCATAATTTCCCAAAAAAAATAACACGGCTATTATTATTCTTATTAATAATAAGAACCATATTCTGCCATAAAAATTAAAGCAAAACCTCCACTTCTATACTCAATATTTTTTAATTTTTTTTAAATACACTTTCTTGTTTTTAAGAAATTAAAAAATAAGAAGTAAATAGTAATGAGATATGTTTGTTTTCTTTTTAAAAATTTTTCAGTTCTCTTCTATATCATTGGTTCCCAGGTAAATCAACTTATTTTAATTTATCACTGCAGGTTTCAGAAGAGGCAAATGATATTCAGAAAAATAATCAATAATATTTAGTACATAGTAAGAAATCACGGCCACCACACAAATACATTTATAATAAGTTTATAAATTAAAAATCACAAACGTTTTCAAAAAACGACATGTGTTTTATTCACAAGTGAGAATTCTAAACAAAGTTTTACAGATTAAGAAGCAAGGACGCGAAAACAGGATCACGTGATCGCTAGGGTGATTATTCGTTTGAAAGGAGAGAAGATGAGTTATAACGGTCTCAGTATCGCCCCC
>JAFIDM010048586.1:0-10057 GCA_023159025.1 Thereuonema tuberculata
AGTAAACAGCTTCATAACAAATCACGTTTCAGCTGGAATGGTTGTTTTGAGACTTCAGTAATAATTTTTGAAATTTCAAAATTTTACCGTTTTCTGTAGAACTTGGCGATTTACCCTAAAAGTATATAGAAAGAGTTTAATCTGTTTTTCAGATATATGTAAAATTAACGGGAATAAATTAATCAATTTCAGAAGTTAGTAAACATTAAATATTTTTTTGTTTATTTTGATGTTTTAAGTTTTCATTAGCAGTTGGGTTACATTTCAGACTCACTGTAGTCTGAAGAGCCCTAAAATGAAAGAATCGTTCACAAGAGATCGTCGTGATGAAGTAAATCTATACAATCATTAATATTCCACGTTTTAAAGGATAAGATATCAACAGGGATTTTATTAGTACAGTGCGACTTGGATAATTCGAAGCTGAAGGGACCACTACAAAACTTCGAATTATCCAAGACTTCGAATTAAACAAGTTACATCTTTTAACTTTAATTTCAGGTCCACTAAATGCTTGAAAAGATTATTCTGTCAATAAGTAAATATTTATTCAGAAAGATCATGCTATGAAAGACTTAAACACTATATGTATGTAAACAAAATAAGATTTATATTACGTAAGCTACAGTACATATTAAATTCAATACAGAAAATTATAGCTTTTAAAAAAATTGTGCAATGTATGATTGTTTTATAGAATTCAGTCGCTTAAGGTTAGTAAAATCATCAAGCATGTTTAGTGAACGGAAAACAGCTTCACTTACGTTAGTTTGTCCTTCAATGTACCGACGAAATTCGGCGCTATCCGGTACTCGTTGGCGATTTGACATTTCTTCTTCACACCCTTTTTCATCTCGGGAATGACGGCGACCATTTCAGCGAATGTTAAATTCTTGTATACGCATGGTTTACTGAAAGACATGATGACACTGACAGCAGGAAGCTCGAATGGCGTCTGAAGCGAGAGATAAGCTATCAACAGGGATTTTATTAGTAATACCGTTACAAGCTGCGCGGTTGGCTTGTCGCTATGACATCGGCCTCTCACTTGTGAGTACCGGGGTTCGGTTCTCATATGAGTTTACCTGATGGTGGATGATCCGGGCTGGGCAGGTTTTCTCGGGTTCTCCCGTTTACCGTGCACTTCTCCCATCATACTTTCTGAGTCTTTCTCTCCATCTGTCCTTATTTCCGTGGGATAGTACAATAGACCTCCGGTCGCAGTGCTTGGCTAACGGACATTCACTACATACCATACCAAGACGGTTACAATTAACAGGCATTTTCTAATAATGCCATTACTTTTGTAATAGAATAACTGTAACTGAGCTACTTTTGTCGGTAACGGAGTAATGAAACCGCGTTAATTTTTTTTAAACATTTCGCAGCAGGCTATTGATATCTCGGAAGGTTTGTAATGTACAACACGAATAGTTTACGAGCGCTTGTTAGACCGTTGATCGTTTCAAAATGTCGTAGCATTGGAATGACAATGACACTTAACATTGCGGAAACATTCCTAATAAATGACACGATAAACAAAGCATCTCTTATGATGTCATTATTGCATTCGATATATGAAGTTCTAGATTAGCTCATTTTAACTTTATAATGAAAGGTATAGTTAATTACAAATATAGAGTAATCCAAATAGTATACTTCGGGAATCGTCAGCAGTAAACAGAACTGATAACTTTTTCCGAAGAGGAAAACGACAGACCTCGACTCTTTCACCTTCATTATGGGATTCAATTCACAGAAACCCTTCATTTTCAGGAAGCATCTATTGCCGCTTCGGACACAGCCGAAAGTGGTGAAGATGGTGTCCTATCATGTGGCTGATACGCCCCAGCATAGGTTCGAATTAAGCCAGAGTAGTGGGATGTTTCCTTCATTCATCCGTGTTTCCGTTCCTTTCAACGAATCGTTTTCAATTTCATATCTTGTTCCTGCGCAGCTTAGCCTATATTCCTCTTGTGGCCATTAAGAGTTGCACGCTGAAATATGCCTGCTATTAAAGAAACAAATATAGAAACAAACAAACATCTATTATGGAATAGCATTCTTTATGCTCTTCGCCTCAATTTTCAATAACTGGAAAACTAATGAATATAATTTCTCTTTGTTTTTTTTGCTGGATTTTCGGTAATGATAAGCTAGATTGACGACAGGCTGTCGATCATTGACCTAGCTACCCTTAAAGAGCTTTATAATTTATTTTAAAAATATGAACTCTTTCTCATTAGAATTTTTTTCCAATAAATATTAGAGATGTAACAACTTTAAAAATGAAATAAATAACTACCGAAAACAAGTGCATTTATTTCAAAATATTCTGAAACACCAACTTATGCGTAAAAGCATAATAAACGATTTTGTAATGGCATTATTTGTAAATAATATTGTACTAAAAAATAACTTATCTCAATTTAATCATAATTAAATACTACATTAGAGCGAAAGTGCTGTGTTTGTATAAATGGAAATTTTTCGTAGAAGAAAATTTTCCATGAACTCGAAACATCACGAATCCTCCTTACTAAGAATTATCATTAAATCACTACACTTCTGTAAAATGCGTTGTGTTGGAATGCTTTTACAGACCCAATTTTACTGTAAATTTTCCTTCTTCGTCTTTATTTATTCATAAAATATATAGTTTTTGACTCATAATTAGAAGTGTTACAAAGATGAAGTCAAGTCTATTAGTGATATATTCTAATCTGTGGTACTATTAAAAACGAATAAAAAAGCATCAGGAATTAAGCGAATACTATACATCTTTGTATGAGATCAACTAGTATCATAGTGTTCTCTAAGTACTAGAGTATATTAATAATTCTTGGTAACAGAGATCCTTCACATTCCAAATTGTATCCAAATTCTTACAATATTTCCATGATTTTTTCTTGTTTCAGTTGTGTACATTTAGATCTTGAAATATACATAAGAATAATTAAACTTGAAATGATTGAAAACGTTCCACACTATTCCCCTTGCTTGGCTATGCAAAGTTTGTCTTTTGTTAGTCACGCTTATGCGATCACAAAACGACGCCATCTTGGACTGCTTACTGGGAGTTCACGGTGATGACGTCATGACTGGTGACGTTTGTTCCAGACAAAATCGATCGCTGCATAATGGCCATATATGGCAAACCGTTTTTTTCTTAAACTACTATAGCAATTTCATATTATTGTATAAATAAGGAAACAAACAACAATATACTGTAAAGAAAACATTAATATAAAGTTGATACATTTCGATATTGAAAAGTAAAGAAGTAATTTTATTTAAGATGAAGTTACAGAAATAAAATCACATGTTAAAATAATAGTTATAAAATAATAAAAATAATTAAAGACACAGACAAATAACGGTTCGATTGGTTATTTGTCTCCTAACAAAGGTGTTGATTTCATTCAAAATCGTCCAAAAATCAAATTAGAAACAATCATTTAATTATATTTTTCAATACAAAATTCATCTTTTTTAATTTGATCGGATATTTTTTCTGCCATTGCAATTATTGTTGCCTGTGGATGTGCTGCAACAATTTCTGGAAAAACTGAAGCATCGACGACTCTAAGACCAGTGAAACCTTTAACTTTATTAGAAAAAAAAACACAATAAAAAGAATAGGTATATCATTTAATGTAAAGGCAATAAGATACTCTTCTCTTGTAAATATTGTTACTGTGCTTGACAGCCATGATTTTAATGGTTTTCTAAAACAATGGTTTTGATGATCAGCGTAGACAATAAATCAATATTATAATAAAGAATAAATGGAATATTTTTAGGATATGTTTGTAATCATAACTCAAATTATATCTAAAAACTGAAATTGCTTTAAGTTATCCAATTTTTTTAACGTATTTATAATTATTTTTAATTACAGCATGGCAGGAAATAAAGTATACCGAACATATAAACTGTATAACGTATAAACAGCTCAAATCTGAAACAGAGGGTGAATTAACTAGTTCTCTGTACCTTTCCTGATTGACAGTAGCACGTTTACCACTTACATCTTCCAAAAATAAGGGCCAACGATACCATGGCCAGAAATGGCTCACAACACAGTAACCTTTTCAGAATGTAAAGGACGTTTTGTTTAAAAATTACCTCTCATCCACAATAATTTATAATGAAACTTGATAGGGTCTTCTTGTCTTTTGGTTGTATTTTAGCTTCTTCACCAAAAAGTGAAATTCAATATTTTAAAATAACAAAGTTATTATTACGTCCAAACATTCATTCCAGTTTACAATTAAAAGACTAATGATTATGCTACCTTCGAACGGTCAAAATACCGCAGCCATTTAATACTCATTGGGCAGGTCAGATTTTTTATCACTCCGTTCAAACGACCTAAATGTCGTTTTATATCTGTCGGCCTTATGATGTTTTCAGTACCCCAACAGTCAATGTTTTTGAATGATTGAATAGTTAAAACCTCTTTCAGAAAGAGCAAAAATTTATTTTTTTGAAAATTGCTTTATTTCCTTCGCGTTATTCCTTCACATTTGCATGGCGGGAACTGCATTTCATTGCTAACAGATTGTAGCGATAATAACAATAAACACAACGTTCCATTCAAGGCCCCACAAGGATGGGGGGTCAGTTGGTCCCTCAGCACCGGGCCCAGCCTGTCAAAGCCAAAAATTAGTTGGCTTACCCGAAATAAAAATTATATGAATTAGTTTATCACTTGTAAACTTTTTTTTAATAATTTAATAATCTACTAATTTTATATAAGCTATTTTTCTGTTTAACCGTCTACATAGAGCTATTCTGCATTACCATGTTTGCATAAAGCTGTTCTGAATTAAAATATTTGATCATCAAATGACACATTCTACTGTATGTGTTCAACAATGGATCTGTTTACTGTTATGTTCAAGAATATCTTATTCATTACTTCCTTAAGGGTCTCATTACATTTGAGCTTCATTTGTAACTGAACCTAAGCACTTGAGTGTTTATGCCATTTTATAAATGAATCATTCAAATTTTTAAACAAATTAAAAAAAAATGTAAGAAAAAAAGAAAAATATATATATATATATATATATATGGTTAATTCTAACTAGTAAGCAGATTCTAAATAGCTTATGAATTCCCAGAATTAATTTAGTTTGCATTTTTACTTGTAGGTGTTAAATTAATTTACTTTAAAAATAATTCAATTTTTAAAAATGAGAAATGAGAAACCGTGTGGGTTTTTTCACGATATTTTTTGGCTAAGAATCGATGCTTTTAATCATGTCATTTGTGGGAGGTCCGTTACTGCATTTGGTATCTGGGCCTCGAATTTGATGTGTGTGTGTCCGTGTGTGTGTGTAGGGGGTGGGGCTGATTATCCAGTTTATGTTGAAATGAACCTACTTAATATCGATTTTTAGGAGTAACAAGATGGTTAAGTGATCAATTGATTAATAAATATAAGAAATATCCTTTTTTTTCTGCCATTTGTTGGCAAATTTTTCCAACCCTTAGGCACACCGAAGTTTCCCATTCATTGCCTACAGGGGATATAAAAATGCGTCTAATTTATTTAGTTTTCCCTGAAATGAGCCTTCGCATTCATCTCCTTGTTAATGCAATTTTATTTAACTGTAATTTTCGAACTCTTTTAGACTAAAATTAAAATATTCATTTTTCTGTGCTATAATAATAATAATTTCAAAAGCAGCTCGAATCAAATAAAAAAATTATAAATTTCAAAATCTCAAATCATTAACAATATAAAAATATTACATATCGTTTAATATGTGTTGTGATTTAATTGTTGTCCAAATAAGGATTTTCTAGTTTTCAAAAAGAATTGGAGTTTTATAATTTGAAATGTTAGAAAGCAGACTGAAATTACTTTTTTCATTCAATCCTTTGATATTAAAGATTTACGATTAAATCAAGATTTTTTACTTGAATATTTAAATCTAACTAAAAAAGCAATAACACACACCAACAAAATTACTAAAAAAACTTAAATATGTTTACAAATGTTTCATCCGTTACGCATGGGATTTTTTCAATGTTACAATATTTCGGAAGTTCACAAATGAACAGAAAAATTAGAAATGAATGGCAAATTCTCTCCGCATCAGGTAATCAGGTGATGAGCCACTCGAGGTCTCTCTGAATTGGTTCAAAATCTCTTCTAGTACAAATATCTCTAAAAGCATGTTCAATAGGTTTAGAAATAAAGATGAAATATTAGAAAAGAATAAAGGTGTTGTGTATAAATTAACATGTAAGGGTAACGAATGTAGTTGCAAAAATTTTCAAAGAGGAATTGAACGAGCAGAACGTTTGTTTTTACGCCAAATCTGTTGGAAAGAAATCAAATTGTTCATAGCCTCGTGGGTCATAGGTGATTTTGCTCTCCACTACGTAGAACTTTTTCAAAAATTAACACTGAAAACATTTGTCTATATAAAAGGTATGTAGACGACTTATTTATTTTCTCGGAAGAACTAGAAATAAAAGAAATACATGAAATTTTTAATTTTGTACATCCATCATTTCATTTCACCATTAAAAATCAAAATGAACAAAAGAAATTGCCTTTTCAGATGTCTTAATAACACCTGAGGATATTAGATATCTGCCTTCCTGTTACAGAAAACCTGTATCTTCACAAAAACTATACATTATGAGTCTAATATACCTATATATCAGAATTTAATCATAATGAAAGTTAAAAACGCCTTTTTAATATCGTCTTCAGAGATAAAATTCAATAAAGAAATAAACAAGATAAAATAATTTTTTCTCAATAACAACTATCCACCACAATTTATTTCTCAAAGTATAAAAAAAGATTTAGACAGGATATACAACAATGATAGGGAAAAACAAAATAGCAGCTATACAGCTGTATATCCCATACAGTAGCAATGTTGACAAGAAGATAAAGCAGATTTTCCACAACACCGACACTTCTATAGCAACGTATTGCAATCCTAAAAAAAAATTGTATTAATATTCCAAGCTATTCTCTACCTAACATCCTGGATGCAAAAGACACTATCTATGTGATCTTATGCAGGAATCAAGACTGCTTCTACATAGGCGGGAGCAAACAAAAATTAAAAAAATCAGATATAACAGCTTGTAGATATTATGCTTGTAGAAATTTTAATGTTGATTCATCCTTAGTCTCAGTTCACACATTAGAAAATAATGATTACCCCCCTTTTCAATGAAGCTAAAATCAGAAAAACTTGTTACAACGATTTTTAAAGAAAATGTATTGAGAACTTCTGAATTCCTTTTTAAAATTCTTACAATAAACAATTATCCAATTAAATGATGAAGTATTATTTTACTTTCTTAAAGAATTTAAATAAAAGAAAGAGAAAAGTTAATAAAATTATTTCAGAGTTATGATTTTGTTTTTTTTCCTCTTTGTTTTATGCTTATAGTTCTTTTGATCTACAGCAGGTGGCTCATATTCGCATAGCGTTTTCTCTATTTTTCTTTCAGCAATCACCTTGACGCACCATTTATTGGTCAAATATTCAATCATTACGCAAATAGTTTCTTTTCCTTGATTTCTTACTTGAAACCTTCATTTCCCCTGTTTTCTATAAGCTTATAAATTAATAGTGTTTAATTTTTATGATGTGTGCAAAAGTTTTTAGTATTGTTCACGTTTACAAAAGATTCTTTCAACCCGCAGACTTTAAAAAAAAATAATATAAATTTATATTTAAAGAAAAATCTCCATCAAATCAATTCTTTGTTAGAGGTTTGTATAAAGCTGAAGCTGGATTAGTTAAGGGTAATTGAAAACTCAGAATTACATTTGTGCAATTTCTTTTGTTCTTCCAATTAATGGGGCTGTCCATAATGGGGCTACGTCACGCTAATTTTTGCTATTTTCGATTCCCTCCCCCACCTTGTTACACTGTCACAATCTTGTGATCGAGCTCCCCCCCTCTCTCTATGACGTCACAAATCAAGCACCCACCCTTAATTTACATAAAAAACTAAAGTATTTTTAACTTTAAGTATTTATAAAGTTCAGTTCAGAACACACATTAATCAGTTCAACGACTAATGCCCGATTGCACCAAACTTCAGTTAACTTTGATGACTGCAGTTTGGACGGAGCTAAAATTAATGGGGGGGGGGGTTCTGCTCCAGAAAAATTTTTGCCTTTGTTTTAAAATTTTGTGAAAGGAAACAAACATGTATAAAAAGAAATTTATCAAGTTTCTGAATAAATTTTCTTTTTATACATGTTTCCTTTCACACAATTTTAAAACAAAGGCTAAAATTTTTCTGGAGCAGCACCCCCCACTAATTTCAGCTCCGTCCAAACTGCAGTCATCAAAGTTAACTGAAGTTTGGTACACTCGGGCATAAGTCATTTAATCAGTCATAGATTTGATAGAGAATATTATCCTTTAATTGCCAAACCGCATAATAGACCGCAGAACAATAGAAATTGTTTTGATCTATATCTGGTGATCTCTATAGGCCGACAGATGGTTCTTGATGATCATGTTTGCACGAGAATTACGAAAAACGCGAGATCTGGCCATTAGCCTCTTCAGCAGGTCTCAAGGAATGTAGTATTTTGAATGTCTGTCACTAGGAAATTGCTACCTAATGAATTTATTGTTTGTTTATTGATTTTTTCAATTTATAAAAACTATATTAAAATGTAGTAAAAGTCTGATGCATTTACCCGTATTATAATTAATTTAAATATTTCAATGAATTGTAAAAAAAATATATATAGGAAACATTCATGCATTTTTTATTTGGTTTTCATTTTTGTGATTAGCAAATAGCAAATAAAATAAATGTAAAATCTGCATTTGTGCCTTTTTGATGATTAATTCGTTAAAGTAATGTTGCATTTTAAATATAAAATGGATTTCGTATATAAATGTATTTACATAATGCTAGTAGTTTATTTGGTATTTTGTTTTGTTTCAATTAAGAAATTTTTAAAATTAAGGTTTTCTAATATTAGAAATTATTTTTGTGGGCGATCAGTATGCTTGGCAGCTCTTTCATATACTTTTGTGGCCCTGAAAAGCGCCTTTAAAGGTAATTTTTTGTTTCAGCTGTTGCTTCCAGTAATGAAAGGGTCGGCGAAATATATAAAAGATATAATTTTACAAAATCTAGCCAAGTACAGAATTCGTAATTATTAATTGCCATTTCGTACATTTCCCAATAACTGCGTGAATTGGGAATTGTACGAAATAGCACATAATAATTACGAATTCTGTAAACAGCTTGGAAGTTTCATTGTAAGATCAAAGCTACATAAGCATTAGACCTATTTAATATGCTTGAATGAAACGTAGAATTCTTTTATTATCATTGATATTGAGACAAGAAACGCAGTTCAGTTACCTGAATTTAATTCTCCAAACTTTTAAAATAGAAGAATACAAGAAATTTTTTTTTTCCTTCGACTCACTTCTTGCATTTCATATCCTGGGCAGAACAGTGAAGTCTTTTGAATGGCCTGCAACGAAAGAACCTGGACAACGTAAGGCACTTTTCTAAAGCAATTATATGACTATGATTTTTGCTTTCCTCAACTCCGGATTTCCGATGGAATAATAGATGAAGTTGGAGCTTTTCTTCATTTTTAAAACAAAAATAATCTTACAACAAATATGTAAATATTAAATAAATAAACACAAATTCTTTTCTTCTTTCAGATCAACATATAATATTTCAAAAACATCAACTGTTTTTAAAAAAATTCAATTTTACGTAAATGTTCTAAAAATCTTCACATCAACACATTAGGGGTCGTCCATTAATTACGTGAGTTCAAAAGGGGGAGGGGGGATGCGGCAAAATCTCACCAAATCTTACCAAGGGGGAGGGGGGGGGTCAACGAAAATCTCACGTCAACTTTTTCATTCAGAGAATATACGTATTATAGTAGATTATAACATTTTGTAATACTGACTTTTTGAATTTTTCTGATTTTTTGACTTTTTGAAATCTCACGTGAGGGGGGGTGAGTCCCATCACATCTCACCAAATCTCACCAAGGGGGAGGGGGGGGTCC
>JAFIDM010048843.1:0-11288 GCA_023159025.1 Thereuonema tuberculata
CAAAAGATAAGGAAACCAGATTTATTCTGGATGTAAAGCAATTAAATTCGGTTACCAGAAGTATCACTTACTGTACCCCTAAAATTAAAGATTTAGTGAGTGAGATATGGAATAGATACCGTAGTTGATTTAAGGAAAACTTATTGGTAAATACCTTTGAATGAAGAGAGTAGGAAGAAAACAAGTTTTTATGTTCCAGGATTAGGTAAATTCCAGTATAAGGTGATTGCGTTTGGGCTGAAGAATGGAGCAGCTTGTCTATGCCAATTAATTGCTCCAATTGATGACTGTATTCATTATATGGATGACATTTTAATCTTTTCAAAGGATTTGAAATCTCATTTGAAAACTTATCAATCAAGTTTTGGAAGTTTTTTGCTTGAACACAATTTGAAAGTAAATTTTGAGAAGTCGAAATTTGGTGTTGAAGAGATTAACTTTTTAGGTTATCGATTTAGTAAGATGGGCATAGAACCTGATCCTAGGAAGTTCAGCCTATTGGAGATTTTACAAGTCCTAAGACGCTGAAACAACTAAGAAGATATTTTGGGTTGGTGAACTATTTTTTGGGTTGAAGTTCATACCACATAAATCAGAAATTTCCGAGCCTTTAAGACAATTGTTAAAGAAAGGAGTAAAATGGGGTTGGGAAAACTCATCAAAAAGTTGAAGAATTAAAAAGCGTATTTATAAATCCACCAGCGCTATGTCAACCTGATTGGATGAAACCTTTTCATATTATTTATGATACATCCTCAATTGGAATTGCCGCTAATTTGGTACAGTATGATGAGAATAAGATGGAGCGCATGATATTTTATGCAAGCCGTAGCTTGAACAAGAGTGAGATGTGTTACGTAACAACTGAACAAGAATATTTAGCAGTAGTGTTTGGGATAATGTCATTTAGAAGTTATATACTGGGTACTCAGTTCTTTGCACACAGACCATAATGCACTAAAATGGTTAAACAAGAGCTGAGATATCACGAGTAGGATGACTGGTTGGAGTTTACTGCTACAACTATATGATTTTGTTGTTCAGTATAGAAAAGCTTATTCAAATGTGTTTGTTGTCTAGAGTAAACTGTAAGATGTTCATGGTGGAAAAGGATAGTTGGGCAATTGAACAATCCAAAGATGAGTTCTGTAGAAAGGTATAATAGAATTACGGGAAAGAGATGTGGGAGGAAAGCAAAATTTGTTATGAAGGATGGTTTGTTAGGAATATGTATAAGAATAAATTGAAAGAAGAAGTGGTGGTATTGGTAGTTCCGAAGATCTGGAGGAATGAAATTGTAAAGTTTAAGCACGAGGATATTAGGATTGGTGGTCATCTTGGGATGAGAAACACTATAAATAAAATTAGACAAAATTATTTTTGGCCTGGATTAAAGAAAGACGTGAGCAGTTTGATTACGAAATGTCATCTTTGTCAAACATTTAAACCACCTAATTTTCGACCATGGGGAGAAGGGAAATTGGTCGATTGTAATCACAGGTGGGGGAGCTTTTACGTTGACTTCGTGGGACCGTTACCTTCTTCAAGGGCTGGTAATAAATTTATATTGTTAGGCGTAGATCGTTGCACAGGATGGATTGAATTAGAGACTATGGAGAAACCTACAGCGGAGGCTGTAATAAAATTCCTTAAAAAGGTGTTTTTCTTTTAGGTTTGGATTCCCTTCTAAACTTATTTCTGATAATGGTTCCCAGTTAAGAGCTAAGATTTTAGCTAAATTCTGCAAAGAATATAGAAGTAACCATGTTTTTGTGATCTCTTATTGGCCACAAAGTAATACACAAGAAAGGAATGTGAAGACGATAAAAAGTCTCGTTAAAATGTACCTTGGTACTAAGCATCCTAATTGGGAGTCGTCCTTAGATGAACTATAATTCAGTATCCGGGGTTCTGTGAAAGAAGTGACGGGTCTATCACCTGCTTTTGCTATGTTTTGGCAGAGAAACCGATTTCAGTCGGGATTCCCAAAAGGGTGAATTAAATAAAAAAAAAAGGTTGGCAGAAAGATTTGTGCATATTTGTCGGAAATTAGAAATAATCGAGAACGAAATACTATGAAAAATAAGGAGATATATGGTATGAGAAGAGAGAATTTCAAATAGGAGATTGGGTTTTGGTGAAAAATTAGCCTAAATCTGATAACTTTAATAAGTTGAATAAAAAACTTTTTCCTTCTTATGTTGGTCCTTTTCTTATTATTGGGAAAAGTAACTCCCTAAACTAAGTCTTGGAAAATAAAGATAAAACTGTAAGGAAGGTTCACATAGGACAACTGAAACGTTATCATACTAGTCAAGTTCATTGATAACTCGATGAGTAGAGGTAGGCGGAAAATCATATATATCCATGATTTCTGGGGTATTTTTTTCCTCTAACTATGCTCAAATCTTAGTTATTTTTTGTAGGAACTTTAGGCGTTTCAGGTTCTTTCTTCCTTTCTGGGTTTTATAGTTTATTCATGAGTATTTTTATATAAAGATAATAAAAAAAAACCCCACTAAATGTTTTTTTTTAATGGAGTGAGGGAGGCTGAAGCAAATGTACTTTTAATTGTTGGTTGCATCCACAATATTTAAGTTATCCTTACAGAGTTTTCATAGCGTGGAACTATTGTTTGAGGTGAACATCTCGGGAGGATTGTTTTGTAGACCGAGTTATTTGTTGCACGCTCAGCGTGAATTTCTTCCAACGGAGGGGGAAAAAACCTATAAAAATAGGATTAATTTAGATTTTTTTTTCTTTAAGCCTCGAGTTTGTTTCTTGAAACTAGAGGTGCTTTCTAAATTCATGCATTTTTTCTTTTAACACCCTTATTAGATTCTGCTGGTGACCCTTGAGTTTCTTCAAGAACAAACGAGTTTCATGTTTGTTGGTGCACTACACGATTCTTGCAAGTCGAGATAAGGGATGCTTTCTGTTGCAGTTTTATCCTCCAATTCAATTACAAAAACCTCACTGCTTACGTATTTATCAGGGAATCATTTTCTGTTACTTAGGGAAGACGAATTAAGTGCACTACTGCCTTCTGCACAACCAGTCTTTTTTTTTAAAACTGTAGATATTTCGTTTATTACAAGAATGGCAGGTTACAGATAACGGCTTATGTCTTAAAGTTTTGTATGACTATATATAGTGTTTAACTAATATGTAACTATTAAATTGTATGTATAATTTATTTTTCCATTCTATTTCCTTGGTCATCTGGTAATTAAGTAACAATATGTGTTATTGACTATAGGCCTATTCATTTATTCAATAAAAACAATTCAGGATTTTTGACAATGCGATATTACTATAAACTGATGGTCCGCAAGTCATATCCACGTGATTAAAAACCTACCAGTAACCGTAATCAGATTTTCCCCGTGACACTCGAGTAGTGGGCATTAGTGGGGAAGGATCCGTCTTTCGCCTTTATCACAGCTGTGACTCTGCCTGAGAGACTTTACATCAGATGCCTATTTGGAGGAATGGCAGTCAATTCTTCTTGAAGAACTTGCAGCCAGAGTAGGTCGTGATGTGGGACGTTGGGTCTTGAGCGAAGTCGACGTTATAATTCCTCCCATATGTGTTCGATGGGATTCTGGTCGGGACTCTAAGACAGGCCACTCCATTTCCGGAACGTAATTGTCCACAAATCATTCCCTCTCAGATCTAGCTTTATGACACGGAGTGAGGTCATGTAGAGGCAGTGGTTATCAACTAAGTGGTCCTCAACCATAGGCAGTACGTAACTGGTCAAAATATCCTTGTACCTTTCCGCATTTACATTGCCTTACAGTGATGCAAGAACCGAGTCCATTCCATGAAAAATACCCCACACCGTAACACCGCCACCTCCAAACTTCCCTGTTGGCACTACATGATGGTAGATATCGTTCCCTGAGCATTCGCCACACCCAAACCCTCCATCGGACCCCCACATGGTATAGCGTGATTCATCACTCCACATCACACGTTTCCACTGTGCCACTGTCCAGTGGGGTGGTTCTTTACACCAATTCAGGGGAAATGTTTGAAACCCATTCCCTGCCCTCTCAACGAACAGTCATGGTGCTGGCTTAGAGTGTTAGAACTGCTGTGAAATTTACGGGTGATTGTTTCAATCGATGTCTGACTGTTTACACGAACCACCACATTCAACAGTCAATGGTCCCAGTCTGTCAGTACACGCGGCCTACTTGGTTGCAGTTTTGTTGGGGTTGCGCCTTCCTGTTTCCTTTTCACAATCACATCACCAAAGTCGATTTAGGCAACTGTAGAATGGCTGAAATGTCCCTGACAGACTTATTACTCAAATTGCAGCCAGCGACCGGTCCACGTTCAAAGAGTCATTGAGCTCTGCTGGTCAAGCTATTTAACTTCGCACCAATTAACATACACGACTCCTTGCCTCCTTTTATAATGATCCGTGACGTCGTCGTGCCATCTCGGCTTCAGTTCACTACTTGCAGAAGGGTGTCTGGGTTTTTTGGATCACACAGTGTAGTTGAAAAAGTGATCCTTGGATATAAACAGATTGGGAATCACTGGTGAAAATGGGGAAGAGATTTCATTCAGCTTTGCATGAGACTAATTTATTCTAACTATAATAAATATATAAAAGCAATAAAGCCTTTTATTTTTTTTTAAAGTATTTATCCTAGACATCTACATTCGTGTCAATGTATTAAAAAAATAAATAAAAACAAATATACTTCCTTCTTATTCGTCAATTGAAGCTGGATGCTGCAACAATATTGCGAATGCACGTTAATTGCACCTAGCCTATGGGGCAGCGAACGGAAACGGACAAGCCGCTGTACGATTGTATCGTGAACGGTTCCCCAACAGACGTGTGCCCAATCATCAAACGTTTGTGCGTTTGCTGGATCATCCGACGAAAACAGTGTACACCTTACTCTGTCATATTGTAAACAAAGGGCTAATAAATATGTTGTCTATCTATATATAAAATAACGAAACAACTCACTTTTCTTCAATTTCTTCTATATTTCATCCCAATTAAGGGACTTCATCAGGATTAAAAGAAAATACAAATAAAAAAGAGAAAACCCTTCTCTTTCTCTTCAAATCATAATCGAAATGTTACAAAGAAAAATTTCAATAATCAGAACATATAACATCCAATAATCAGTAATGAACATTCTATTCTAAAAACAAAATAACAATTTTATCTTTGTTAACATAATTGACAACAAATGAATTGTAATGAATAGTAAATAAATTGAAAACAATTGACAATAAATGAATAGTAAATTAATTGAAAACAATTGACAATAAATGAACAGTAAATTAATTATAGTGAATAGATATATATATAAACTCGGTTCATGGCGTCAGGTGCCGCCTTCCGAAAGAATCTGCAAGAAGTCCATTCCAGGTCTTCCGGTCAAGGGTCCATTCCAGAACTCTTCCAGACTTCTAATCCTCATTGCTTTTTTAATATCGTCCATCCAGGCCTTTCGTGGTCTTCCTCGTTTCCTTTTTTGATTAGTTTTGTAATCAAAAGCGATTTTGGGCAGTCTTTCGTCATTCATTCTTTTAACATGACCAAACCAAATTAATTGTTTTCTTTGAAGATCGTCCAAAATATTTCCTTTTATTTTCATTATTTCTTTGATTCTTTCATTTCTTATTCTTTCTATTCTTGATACCCTGCATGATCTTCTTAGGGCATCCATTTGCACTGCCGCTAATTTCTTTTTTTCTGTCTCCGTAATTCTCCATCCCTCTGCCCCATATAACAAGATGCTCTTTACAATAGAATTGTATATATTATACTTTCTTTTCCTAGAGATCTCTTCACTCCACCAAATAGAATTTAATTGTTTTATAGCCTTCCTTCCTTGACAAATTCTGTTTTTAATTTCTTGTGAGTCTCTGCCTTCTCTATTAATGTCTACTCCGAGATACCTATAATGCTCACAGCTTTCTATTCTCATGTTATTATTTAGATTTAGGTCCGTCTCATTTCCTCCTATACATAGATATTTGGACTTGCTGACGTTCATGTATAGTCCCCATTTCTCATATTCTTCCTTAATTGTTATCGTCATTCTCTCTAAATCATTTTTACTCTTTGCAATTATGACTTGGTCATCTGCGAACTGCAGAGTAAACATTGACGTTCCTTTCACATTCAGTCCCAATCCTCTGCAGTTTTCTTTCCAAACTTTTAATGCTGCTTCAACATAAATTTTAAAAAGTGTTAGGGAGATATAACATCCCTGTCTGAGTCCTTTATCTGTTATAAAGCCTTTTGATAATCTTTGACCTACTTTAATCTTTGTTTTTGATTGTCTGTAAAGTTCTTGAATTGCTCTAATAATATTTAAATTTATGTTTATTTCCTTTAATACATTCCATAATTTTGCGATTGGAACATTATCATATGCCTTCGTTAGATCAATAAACAGAAGATGAATTTGATTTCCCACCGCCATTTCCTTTTCAATAATTTGTTTAAGACAAAATATATTATCCATACATGATCTTCCTGCTCTAAATCCACTTTGTTCTTCACTTTCTTTCATTCTTATTTCTTCTTCAAGAAAATCTTTTAAAATTCGTCCATACAGTCTACTAAATGTTGCTGTTACAGTAATGCCACGGTAATTTTCACATTTTTGTCTGTCTCCTTTCTTATAAATTGATGTTAAATATCCAATTCTCCACTCTTCTGGTGTTTCTTCTCCGTTTAAACATCTTTCGAGTAATTGTGTAATTAATCTTAGCAATTTATCTGTTCCATTTTTGATTAGTTCTGCTGATATTCCACCGGGACCACTTGCTCTTTGATTCTTTAATTTTTTAATTGCTGTTTTAACTCTCTCAAGTTCCAATAGTATAGGTTGTTGTATGGTATCAATATGTGTATTTTTTACTTGAAATTCATTTCTAGTTTCTGTAAGCAAAGTCTTAGAATATTCTTCCCATTTCTCAACCGATATTCCTTGCCATGAATTATTACCTTCTTTTCTAATATTCCTTAAAAATTTCCATGCCTCTGTACATCGTCTTCCTCCTATATATGTCTCAATTTCTCTGCATTTTTTATCCCAGGATGTTGTTTTTTTCTCTATTACTAATTTCTTAGTTTCATTTCTAAAAGTTCTATAAATTTGTCTATCCTCTTCCTTTTTTGAACTCATCCACCTCAAATAGGCTTCTTTTTTCTGTTGTACAATCTTTTCAATGTCCTTATCCCACCAAAAGTTTTTTGGGGAATTTTTGCCTTTTTTTTTTTGTCCTAGTGCTTCCTTTGCAGCCTGGTGTAAAGATGATTTAATATATTGATATAGTTCGGTTGTATTAGTATAATTCCTTTCTTCTAATTTTTCATCTAATCTTACTTGAAAAAGTCCTTTTGTACTCTTTTCTGTTAATCCTTCCAACATATATTCTGGGATATCAATATCGTCCATCTCTGTGGGATTTCTTTTCTCTCTAATTATATTAGCCGAATAAGGAAATGCAAGTCTTGCTCGCACCATAAAATGATCTGAGCCACATTCTGCTCCTCTCTGTACTCTGATGTCTAATAATTTTAATTGAGCCCTTTGTTTAATAATTATATAGTCAATAATTGTTTTAAGTTGTCTAGTATGCTGATACCATGTATATTTATGAATATCTTTGTGTTTACAAAAACCATTTGTAATCTTGAGATCGTTAGTTCTGCAAAATTCAATAAGTCTTTCTCCATTATCGTTGACTACATCCTCTCCAAACTCTCCAACAATGTTATCTCTCTTCCTGCATCCAGTTCTTCCATTGAAATCACCCATCATTATAATTTCTCTTGTTCCTCCAATTTCATCAATAATTTCCTGCAGTTTTTGATAAAACATATTCTTAACTTCAATAATTTCATCATTATTCGGAGCATAAATTCCCAAAATAGTAATTCTTCTTCCAAAAATATCCATATTGATCTTTAAAATTCTTTCATCCAAAGCATCAAAGTTCTTAAGATTTCTCTCAAATTTCTTTTTCATTAAAACTGATACTCCTCGTTTTGCTCTTTCCTCCTTTGGAACTCCTGAGTATAAATGAATAAATTCTCCAGTTTTTTCTATTCCTGATCCTTTTTTCTTAGTCTCTGTTAAAACAATCAAATCGACCCTCATCGAATCAATCTCTCTCATTACATCAATCCATTTTGATCTAATACCTTGCACATTCCAGGTAGCCATAATCGTAGTCCTTTTCCGTAGCCTTAGTCGCTGTCCATTAAAATCATCCGGTTTATTATTCTTGTTGAATATTTTTGCGTGAGATATTTTTTACAAGAAATAGGGTGCAGGCCTATTGTCATAACCCCCAACCTGGAGGACCAGGGTGGTCATTTGGTCTGGCACCTACCCTTCGACCAAACCGGCTTGGGAGGCCCTGCCAGTAGCTATGCTACCGCCGGCATAGCTCTCCGGGTCATTGGTGCACAAAAGCCCCTCCACCACGACAAGGTAGACACACCATGGAGGAGGTAATGAATAGATATGGGATTATTTTAAAATTAAGAAATCTTTAATCTTCTTATTATTTATTAAATCTTTCTTAAAGTGAATGCTGTTTCTTTAAGTATTTTTAAGTGATTTATCCTTCATATAATTTTCTATTTATCATAGACACTATGAAGGAAGATTGGTTATACTATAAAGAAAAGAAAAAGTTGATATATGTTCAAAAGAAGAAAAAATTCAACAACAGGATTATAGAAGAAGATAAAGTCAAATATAACAAATTTTGTAAAAACTCTAATTACATAATCAATATTAGTGATAGAGTTCTTAATAGAAGAGAGATTATCGCTTTAAACAAAGGTTTAGATTTTAATGTAAAAGGAAAATTTAACACCAATAATGTGATAGCTGAAGTGGAGAAAAAATTATGGTTTTTAAAAGATAAGAGGGAAAATATTTTTCAGATATATAACAATTTGGATTTGAATACTAAAGAGGAACCAAACATATCTAAAAGAGATATTAATAGCATTAAGAAGTTGATGAAAGATGATGATTTAAAGATAAGCAAATCAGATAAAGGTAACAAGCTGGTTATTATAAACAAAAATGATTATAATAGTAAGGTTTTAGAAATATTAAATACAGATGCCATCAATGAATTAGACAATGATAGAACTATATCATTATATAATAAAGTTAAGAAAGAGGTCCAAAAATTAAAAAAAGAAGGTATCATAAATTTATATCAATACAAAGACATTGTCCAAAATATGACGGAGATACCAATTTTTGAACCAAAGGTTAAAGTACATAAAGAAGGATATCCCATCAGACCAGTTATAAACTCATTTGGATCACCATTACAGAACTTAGGCAAATTTATAAATTCAATATTGTGTAATATGAAACTTGATGAACCTAACTTCATAATAAAAGACACCCAAGAGATGGTGAACACAATTAATGAATACAGAATTAGTAATACATGTAAGAATATCAAGTTGTATACATTAGACATAGAATCTATGTATACAAACATTCCAATTAAAGAGGCTTTGAAAGTAATATGTGAGAAATTTGATGAGAATTTACAAAAGAAGTTTAAAATAGATAAAATATGATTTTTAGAATTGATTAAATTAATATGTGACAATAGTTTCTTTATGTATGAGAACAAAATGTATATTCAATGCAAGGGTTTTCCAATGGGAAGTCCTATTTCTGGTACAATTTGTAATATTTATTTGAATAAGCTTGAAAAGGATCACATAACTAATTGGAAAGAAACAAAATTTTTATATAAACGATACGTAGATGATATAATTATTTTATGAGAAGGAACTAGACGGCAATTTTCTAGGTTCCTAAACCACATCAACAACATACACAAGGATATCAAATTTAAAGTTGAGGAGGAGAATGATGGCAGCATTAATTTTCTAGATTTAAAAATTAAGAAAGATGAATCAGTATTAATAAAATGTGAGTACTATAAGAAACCATTCCAAAGCAATCACTTACTTAACTATAATTCGAATCATCTAATATCCACTAAAAAAGAGATAATCAAAGGGAACTTGAAAAGAATTACTAATTATACACATGATAAAGAGTTTTGGAAGGAAAAAAAATCAGAAATTTAAAAGAAATTCTATTAATGAATGAATATCCTAACAAGTTTATCGATGAAACATTTGGAGAATTTTTCAGAAAGAGGAAATTTGTAAGATCTCACGATCATTTGAAAGATAAAAAGATTTTTTTTAAATGTATAAATTTACCAATAGGGTTAAAGGTAAACAAACATGTCAAAGACGTTTGTATAAGTAATGAGATTAATATGATATTTCATAAAGACAACACTTTGTTTAGGAAAAAGAGAACTAGGAAAGAAAATTCACAGTTAGATAGAATGGGAGTAGTGTACGCACTACAATATAGAGACTGCAGAGAAATATATATTGGAAGCACAGGCCGAACGATAAGAGAACGTGTCAACGAATATACCACGGCGTTTCAAAACAGAAATGACAATATTTCAGAATGGGCAAGACATTGCTTGAGGAATAATCACTGTCCTGATCCGATAGTACACAATCTGTTTAATGTCAAAGATGAAATTAAACGCTTCAAATTAGAATCGTGTTTCATTAATAGCTGTTTATGCTTTAATAAGGATAAATCACTTAAAGTGAATGCTGTTTCTTTAAGTATTTTTAAGAAATCTTTAATAAATAATAAGAAGATTAAAGATTTCTTAATTTTAAAATAATCGCATATCTATTCATTACAATTAATTTACTATTCATTTATTACATATACTTTGTATCACAAAGTAAAAACATTGATAACAAATATGAAAGAAAATAGATCAATAAATCCAAAACAGAATGATGAAATTATGAAAGATTCTTGCAGAACACCCACAATGGAGGGAAGAGTAAAGACCCATAAAACTGATAATCCAGTAAGACCAATAATAAACGCCTATGGTTCTCCTTTACATAATTTGGCCAAATTCATCAACAAAATTGTAAGAAACTTCAAACTTCCAAAAGAAGAATTAATAGTAAAAAACTCAAAAGATTTGATTCAAAAAATAACACATATATTTAATAATAAGAAGAAATTTCATATGTATTCCCTGGATATAAATGACATGTATACCAACATTCCAGTGGATGAGACATTATCCATAGTAGAAAGCATGGCATTTAAGAATAAAGAATGGCTCATGAAACAAAAATTGGAAAATAATGAATTGATGAGTACAATTGAATTAATCACTAAGAACGCATA
>JAFIDM010048844.1:486-11288 GCA_023159025.1 Thereuonema tuberculata
TAAGATATGTCCACGAGGAGTGTGAAGGACTTACAAAAGATGACAAAATCAAAGATTTCAAGTGTAATTTTTGCATTGACTCAGATTGAAAGACTTACACTAGGCGACAGAATCAAAAATTTCAAGTGTTCTTTATGAAAGACTTTTTCCCTCTATATTTTGTACGAATATTTAGTATTAGAACTTTAGGCATGTAAAGCTAGCAGCTTATAAAATACTGAATTTAGTCATAAAGTGTTAAGTGTCCTTTCAACCCCTGGAAAATATAATTTTTAACAAAATAAATATGTGAGCCACCTTAGGTTCACCTGCTCCGAAGGTGGCCCGGAAGTAACTTTTTAATAAAAAAAATAACTGTAAAACAAACTAAATATGTTTTAAGAAAAACAATATCAATATGTCTTGCTTAGAGCAGGTTCAGGGTGATGAACCCTAGATTTTTTTTTTATATTCCCGCAACCGTTAAATTATAAAAAATCAGCAAAGCTTAACTATGGCCACCTTTGGGTCACCTACCTTATATATAAATTTTCTTTCTGCATTTGCTAATAAATTCTTAGTTCTGGTAATAGCTTCTAAGGAATCCAAAAAATTAAACAACTCAACTAGGTAATATTGGGTTTTGTTTTTCAGTTTTTGTTTCTATTTCTCATATTTCAAACCAAAAAAAAAAGAACATCGTGTAATATCTTCAGTTACCTGATTGTCACCTTGTACTTAACTTTAATCACAAATTGGAATATTTTATTATTAAATGTTGATTTAATTGATGTTGATATTGATGTGCATTGATTCTGTTCATTATTTCAAATAAAGCCACTGCACTGGAGTATTTCACACAAATTTTAATTAAAGAAAACATAAAATAGTAAGCGACATGTTTCTTAGCACAATTGAGGCTACATTATCAAGCGTTAACAAAAACAGCAAAAATGGAAATATTTATAGGCATAACATGAAATTTAACAATTTTAATTGTTAAAAAGTTTTTAATAGTTCATTGATTTTACGATGTTTAATCCTGTTTTTATTAATTGAATATGTAGTTTTCTTTTAAGATAGATCCAACATGTATAGACTTTTTTAGATTATCTGAGATTGTCAACGGGTACAAGCTGGTTCTTTCAAGGCAACGTGCATTTGTTTACTTAAGTGATTCACAGTTATAACCGCAAGAGGGCTATGAAGCAATAGCGTTCCTGACTGCTCATTAACACATCAAGGGTTTCCCAAGGACTACTGAAGCACTTGACGAATGAACTGAATATTATCCTGTGCCTATAAATATTTCTGTTTTAGTTAACGCTTGATAATGTAGCCTCTGTTGTGCTAAGAAACATGTCGCTTACTATTTTAAGTTTTCTTTAATTAAAATTTGTGTGAAATAGTCCAGTGCAGTGGCTTTATTAGAAATAATGAAGAATATTTTATTAACAAATTCAATTGCTTAAAAGGCAATCTTATATTGATACATTAAGATAGTTCTTTCAGATAGACAGTCAGGTATGATTAAATAAGCCAATCTTTTTAAGGGAGTGAAAAATCTCATTGTTAGTATTAAAAAGTAATTTTAATTTTAAATAACGTAGATTATAAGTATATTTAAAAATTTTAGTTTTAAAATCACTCCTATGCTTAAATGCAACAGACTTACTTAGGAGTTGCACAAATTAAATAAAAGATAATATCTTAAAAGGTGAAAAATCATTTTGTTATAATTTAAATTAAAGACGTTTCCTTTAAAAATTAATAATAGGCTTTATTTTATAGCTGACATAATCTTCACTTTGAAGGAGAAACCTCACAGCAAGTTCCGTCGTTGCGACCATGATCTCATATATGTGGCGTCAATTCCTCTTGGCAAAGCTCTCACAGGATGATGTACTTTAGCTATACACACAATTGATGGACGGGTTCTTCAAGTACCCATTGTTCGAATAATTACGTAAATATGCATAATGTTTTCTAAATATTCTTTAAATATTTACTTTAAATAACAATAATAATAATAATAATAATAATAATAAGGCTGACACACACTTCATACCCCTGGACCTCGCAAACCCTTCTCTAACACTCACCACTCCCGACACCCACACACAGCAGCTGCGTGAATCATGGGCTCGTAAGGAACTCCATGGCAGACATCGCCACGAACTCAGCCAACCTCATGTCGACATGGAAGCGTCGAACAGATGGCTGATGAGTGGTGAGCTGTTTGGGGAGACCGAAGGGTTCATGATCGCGATACAGGACCAAGTCATCCCCACACGCAACTACAAGAAACACATTCTACACGACACAAACACACACGACGACAGATGCAGGAAATGCCACACTACACATGAGACGATCGACCACATAATATCACGCTGTCCCCTTCTGTCCCAAACAGACCACCTCCACCGACACAATCAGGTAGCATCGATCGTTCATCAACAGCTAGCACAGAAACACTCACTTATTAAGAACACGGTCCCATACTACAAGTACACACCACAAAGCGTACTAGAGTCACCCTCACATAAGCTGTACTGGGACCGTCCCATTCACACAGACAAAACTATACATCACAACAGACCTGACATTACACTTGTTGATAAGGTCAACAAACAGACCTATCTCATTGATATTGCAGTTCCCATCAGCAAGAACATGCAGAAAACTCACGCTGACAAGCTAAGTAAATATACAGACCTAGCACACGAGCTCCAGAAGCAGTGGAGGCAGGACCGAGTACGTGTTGTACCCATCATCCTGTCCGCTACTGGTCTGGTGCCTCACACATTGCATCACAGCCTCAGCACACTAGGACTTCATAAAAACACTTATGCACAACTCCAGAAGGCTGTGGTACTCAACACAACACGCATAGTTCGGAAATTTATGGACACAAGCACACATCCCTAACTATTTTTCCAATTTTTCATTTTTTTATTTTTTTTTTTTTTATACACTTGGCAATATGTGCTTTGGTCCTTGACCCGCCATATTGTCTTAGCTGGGGAATCCCATGGTTTCAAACTTTTTCGATATAATAATAATAATAATAACATTTCTTTTTAAATCAAAAAAAATTATGGTATAGGGAATGACAGATTTATAGTATCCACTAAAAGAAATATAGTGAAATGTTGTTTTAATATGTTGAGCACGAAAGTGCGTCATTAAAGGAAGTAATTAGAATTATCATCAGTCTACAGGTTCTCCAGTTTGTTATCCACTAATTGCTGCTATTCCGATTTATAAAAATAAAGATACGAAATTAAGTATCACTTATATAACATGTCTGTTAAAAAGGGTTATGGGTCAGAGGCAGACTGGTCGTAAATGTCACAGGGCGAAGTCCTACTGGATCGACTCTCTACAGGTGACAGGCACTGTTTACGGATATCTCTTTTGCTCAGAAGAGATGAGATGGGTTGTCTCAAAATCTAACTGGAAATAAAAGTCCAGTCCACATTTGTTCGTTGTAAGCCTCAAAGCTTTAAGAAGCCTCAAAGATCTGGATAAGATTAAGACAAATTCGAAAAATTGGATGTAATCCACTGATCTGGGAGGCAGGTTGTTCCAGTATATAATTGAAAATAAAAAGTTTAGTCCTCAACTGAAGCATTCACTTTAAAAGATCTCAAAGATTTGGATATAATTTAGCCAGAAAAGAAGAAAGATGGAGGAATTGGATACATTTATTGTCCAGTTTTTGTAGCACTGTTAAAAGTCTACAAGAATTCTATGAATTCTATTTGAAACTTGATCATTTTGCTCAGCAAGATTTTAGATATTACTACTTTCAGAAAAATACTTATCGGTGTACATTAGACGCGATATTTTACCTACTGTTAACGACTGAATTAGCAAATTAACAATTGCTGTCATAGGGAAATCATCAGAACACAAACCTAAGAAAAAACTATGTGCGGAAATTTATGTATAAAAAAAAAAAGATAGTCCTATTTAGTCGCATTTCTTCTGACATAGATCGTTTGATCACCATTACATACAAAAAAAGAGCTCCACTACCACCAACCAATCTAAAGGAATTCAATGGCCACAGGCAAACTTTCCACATAAAATCCTTATCATGTCAACATTAAAAAATACATAAACTTCCACTAACAGTGCAGATCATTCTCTAAGCACCTTCTATTCCCTTGTACTTTTGCAACTGCAGTTACATGTTTTTTATTACTTATAAACATTATTCCAAAGTTCAAAACTAAAAATAAAACATAAATATGAACTTTAGGCTTAAATGCAACCGTAATACGTCTAAGTTACAGTTAGGGGAGACCGGGGTCAGTTGGCATAAGGGGCTAGTTGGCACGCAGCTTCTATTTCCTGCCACCGTGTAGCTAGAGCGTTTACATCATGGTAGTGGGAACTGTGTGTAAAGGTACACCATCCACTGTGACTTTAGCTTGCTTGGAAGCATCACGAAGAAAGTGACCCCTGTTTCATCGTTTTTCTGACTGGTGAGTCAATTTTTTCATCGTTTTTGTTCTGGTGAACATTTAGATCGAAGTAAGGTACTGCTGATGGAGGTTCTCTAAAGAGTGGATAACTGTGGTTGCATGCATGTATCATAATCTTTTGTTTCTGATGTTTGGGATTGTGTGGTATCCATTTTGTTTTGAAAATCCCTGTGGGTCTAGTTGGCATAGTTAGGTAGGGGTCAATTGGCATAGCTATGACAAATGGTAAAAAAGCGGAAGAACTGGATATGGCCAGACGAGGAAGACTAAATTTGGTACGACCAAACTAAAGTTCTGCGAAAATTGAACCCATCTGTTTAAATAACTCCTACATTTGTGTTTGATATCAAACAATAACTATAGGTAGCTAAGAATTTATTATTTGTTCATACATTTAATTTAATTTGTCATACAGTTGGGTTTTTTTGTTCAAGTATTATTAAAATAAAATTTTTGATAAAATAAAATGTTTTTCTCGAAAATTGCTGTGTTCTGCTCATGTACCCTTATCCATAGCACGTTATGCCAACTCGCCCCTAGGGGTTCGCCAACTAGCCCCGCACCCGGGGTTAGTTGGCATAGTTGCAATCTTTTAGGAAAATTGTTTTGGGGGTTACCTAAACACGGATTTAAATAATGGGTCCTACATAATTTTGTAGTCAAAAAGATAAGCTATCCGCCGCATTCACCAGAATCCCCCTAAGTATTGAACAAAAAAATAGAAAAATCAAAAACCAAAATCTATGCCCACTAGCCCCGGTCTCCCCTACACATTACATTATTTTGTTTTGGAAATAATCCTAGCAAAAAAAACCATACAATTGCATTTTACATTTTTTAGAGTCTGTGGTAATAACTTTGTTGTTCTATTTACTTTTCAAACCTCAGTTTAAGAAAGTTATACCAAACGAAGGCATGCCATATCCTGGAAACATAACCAGAAGAGGTGACTTAATAATAGAATTCAAAATTGATTTTCCTGATTCTCTTTCTAAGAGTCAGAAGACCTTGGTAAGGCAAGCTGTCTTAAAGTAGAAGCCCTCAAGTGAAGGATGTATTAGAAAAATCTATTTTTAACTTTCATACGTTTCGTTAGTTAGTTAACTGGAGAAAATTTTGCAAACTTTCAAACTAAAAGATATTCTGAATTAAATAAAAAGGAAAGAAATTACGTATAAAAAAATTGCTTGTATCTTGCTCATATTTAAGAAGTAACATGATATTAAAATTTGATTATTATCTTTAAAAAAATAAAGGATTGTGTTATTTATTCCCCACTTAGATTTTTAGGTTTTTATCAGTATTTTAATATAAAATATAGAATAAGATCTGAAGAATAGAATTTAGAATTGTTAATTGATAGCATAAAGCGATTTAATATATTTTATTAGTAATAATTAAATACTTAAATATGATTAAAATTTAGCCAAACGCACAAATATTTTAAAAAAGTTTTTTAAAAAATACAAAGGATAAAAGAAACACAACGTTTCGACTTGCCTGCAAGTCATCGACCAAGTGATCGATCCAGTGGAACAGTGGGTTTATATAAGTCTCTTGCACCAATCGTAGCTGGATGTAAATGAAGTGATGACAGTATTGCCATCTCGTGTTTGTTTTTACAATTATAATGCCTCCACCTGGTGTGTGCATTTGAAATTAATATCAAAATAAACAACTCGTAAATGTATCTCAAAAATTATTGAACGGCGCTCTTATTCTTTTTGTTTTTTAGAAAAACCATATAAATAAATATTTTGCACCGATATAGAGTCATTGTAACATAATGAATCGTTCAATATGCACAATGACTCTTTACATTTTCGTTTCAGTGCATGATCCTCATGACCAATGATACCTGGGTGCTGCAGATCTAACACGTGTCCTGTAAGTCGCACATGTTTTGCTGTACCATAATTCATATCTCTATTTTTAATGGCATTAAGATGCTGATTGACCCTACGCTTAATTGGCTGACAAGTTTCTCCAATATATCTGCATGGAAAACTCATGCAATGCAAGGCGTAGATGACATCTTTGGGATTATCCACTGGAATGCATTGTTTAGCATTTATAGCTGCCCCCAACGTATCGTTGATAGCAGAGGTTACAACAATATTATAAGGCTTTAAAATCTTCTTTAATCCATAACAAACTTGATTGTGATAAGGAATAGAGACATAAATTTTTGGAGACTGTACCTGCTTAAAATTAGGATTATATATATAGTTTAAGGTTCTTACCACCTGTTTATTAAAAAATTTTGTGGGATATCCATTAGTTAAGAAAATGTTTTGCAAAGTATACATTTCATTTTCGAATATTTCAAAAGAACTCGATAAGTTGAAGGCCCTACTGACCGCCATACTGATAACATTAATTTTAAAGGATATTGGGCATGAAGAATCAAAATTAAGGGTAGAACCGCCAAATGTTGGTTTTCTGAACACTTTTGTTTGGAATTTGTCCTCAGCTCTAACCACCCTAACATCGAGAAAAGGTAAACTGTCATTTAATTCACCCTCAAATTTAAAATTAATATTGTTGTGTATCCCATTAGTAATATCCATGATGCCTACAGAAATCGAACTATCTGTATAAAAAATGAGGTCATCAACGTAGCGACAATAAAGCGGTATTTGCAACTGGCCTAGATCATATATATGAAACGCTGAGTCATCTATATAGATCATACACATTTCCACAATTGCCGCTGACGCTGATAAGCCCATGAATAAACCTATTGATTGTTTATAGAATGTACCATATGCACAGTGGAATTAACATGTAACCAGTTTCCGCAGGCAGTGCACTTAATCCAGTCATGCTTTCTTGATGTCACGAAATAATTTTCCCAACATTCAGCACAAGAGTTTGACTATTTTCTCGACTTCACTATCAGTTTTTGAATCATTTCCATCTTAATCTAATGGAACAAAAAAAATCCATATAATTTTCTTCACTGACTAACACTTCCTTTCAGTTTTTTTCTGTTTACCTTTTCCTCTGCATATGATAGTTATTTATTATTTTTCTTTTCTCCGAAATAGTCACAAGATTTCGACGCTTGTTGTTTCTTTTTTGGTTTAGACTTTGAGATGTAAGGAATTGGACTAATTTTCGCAAGACTTTTTGACAGTGTAACTTGAACCTTTCATTTGGAGTACCAGGTATGCATTCTTTTGAAATACTCAGCTTTAGGTGTATTTGGAATGGCAGGCGTCCTTTCCTTTGAAGTACTCGATTGACTTTCATATATTGAATTGTCTTGATAAAATCAGTTTGCTGTTGTGCTGGAACTGAAGCGTCGGAGATTGGAAAAAAATATTAAAAAAATTGTTACCATGGTAACATTTATAATTGAAGCAGACGAATTCTAGAGACGTTACAGCAGATGGAATTATCAAATGAAATACAAATGCGGACGATGACGATTATGTGTACTTCATTCAGATGATCACCATGAGTCTGACGATTCATCCGGGTTACTTTGTTTTGCAGAATCAATAAAGCTTAGCATATTTAATTACTTCCTATATATAAGATATTGTTCTTTTCAGAATGATATCTTCTCGCCGATGATGACCTAACGTAGTCAGTCGAAACTGTCCGGTAAATTAGTATTTTTTTTTTTGAATGTATCGAATTTTAACTTGTATATAGGTCGGTTTATCATTCTGTTAATGTAGAGATAAGTAAATTTAATCATAAAATTTAAATAATATTTAGAATGTTTAAATTCATGCCAGCTATTCCTAAGACTCTGTGGAGTATTAACTCATTTCTAAGGGAGGGATGCGACAACAAACAGCGAAGCTAATTGCGGGTGTATTAAGGTCAAAATGAATAAAATGGGTGTAGTTTAAAAATTAGAATGTACAGATTGTAATGAAAATTATTATGGAAGCACAGATAGGACATTGAGAGAGAGAGAGAGAGAGTATTAGAACATACCAGCGCTTTCAAGAACAGAAGACATAATATTTCAGATTGGGCTGATAGTCCACTGAAAATAGCATCCGACCTCGAACAAATTGCAACAGAAGCAATTGTAACGTTTCTTATTTCGAAATCATCCACAAAATAACATATCAAAAATCTGACAAAATCCTTCCATGGGAAATTATTTTTTTTATACTTTTCCGATATGGTCTCTGCAAAATATGAGAAATTTCGAAGTGAATGATTGAGGCTTGTGACACATGTTTGTAGGCTATTTTTTAATGCTGATCACAAATTTGCTGTAAAATAACAG
Organism: Thereuonema tuberculata; assembly: GCA_023159025.1. Lineage (NCBI taxonomy): Eukaryota > Metazoa > Arthropoda > Chilopoda > Scutigeromorpha > Scutigeridae > Thereuonema > Thereuonema tuberculata. The sequence goes on from JAFIDM010048844.1 coordinate 9,217, forward strand.
AATAAAATAACAGAATCAATTTTAATTAATTAATTAAAATTAATTAAACAGTTTATGAACCAAACACAGTGAACCAAATAATGACTGGAAAAGCTGTATCCAGAGCATTCCGTAGGCACATGTTGGTTGACTCTGCATTGAGGTCAATGCTGCTGAGTGAAATACTTACCGAAGAGAAGAATGATCCTTTCTCCGCAGACGTTCTCCTCCTGTATTAAGAAATAGAGCTGAAAACAACACAATTTCTGATTTAGAAAAATCGGATTCTCTGCTTACCTTGAATACTTTAATACAACAAAAGATTGATAATTTGAGAAGTGCATCGTTGACTAGTGAATAGTGGGCAGAGTATCTGGCCATGGTAGCCCTCACACGTAAACTTGTTCAAGCAGATAGATTAGGCTCTTGGTCTTTATACCTAGAGGCCATTCGTGAATATTTACCTTTGTTTGCAGCAGCAGGTCACTTTAATTACTTGAAATCAGCTTTCCTTTACTTGCAAACCATGAAACAACTTCCTGAAAAGAATCCACATCTATATGCGAAATTTCAAAAGGGATTTCATGTTGTACACGTCGGACAAACCTTGGTCAGGCTTAGGATGTGACCTGGTAATAGAACAAGTTTTGATGCGTTCCATAAAAAGTAATGGACGTAAAATACTAAAATGTCCGAGCTCAGTGGGTTCTATCTATGCCTGTCACCTGTGAGTATAATTTAGCTATGCAGACATTAACCAGAACTGCATGTAATGAAGGTGGAAGCATTGAAGATGTATTGGATCATAAACTCAGTCCCTACCCACCATCGCTGTTTGAGACAACAAACTTGGTACGAAAATCTCAGAATTGTCCACTTGCTACAGTAATTGCAGAATACTTGATGAAGTCACATGCCCATGAACAAACACTTAGACATATTGTCATAGATCCACAAGGAGACACCACTTATTATGTATTAGATGGCGGATCGCTTCTCCAAAGTCCCGTGGCAACAAGGTATCACTTTTGATGCAATCGCTGCGTCTTATGCTGATTCTACATGTAAAGAGTATGGGCGATGAGTGTCAGTTGTGTTTGATGGATACGTTAAGCCCTCAATAAAAGGCAGCGAGCACATGTAAACTGTCCTTACAGCCTCACATTCATTGCTTGGACATAGATGAGGCTCAGTTGGTGATAGTTTTTTGACTAGTGATTATATAGATGAGGCTCAGTTGGTGATAGTTTTTTGACTAGTGAACATATCCTGTCAGTGTAGTTTTAAATTTGGATTTCCATTGCTGTATAGTGAAATACCTTGATTAATCAAATTAAGTAAATTATTTTTCAAAAATAAAAGATTGTTTAAGTAATACGTATGAGTTGTTTTGTGGGTGAACTAATAAGGGAACAGTGCCATAAACAAAACTACAAGAAAGAAGTGCCCCAAGAATTAATTAGGGTGAGTGACTTGCCAGCCGAAGAACAGTGTTTGCTAAAATTAAGAATTTCAAAAGAAATTACTAATATTTGCCATTACGACAAAGATAAATATTTAGACGGATACAACCACAAATACAAAAATGTTGTGACCCATTTGGTACTCACAAAAAGCCAGTTAAAAATGGTTAGCGTAAAATACTAATTGAACATCTTTCCAAGAGTAAAAATGTGGATATTAACCTAATTCCTGGACAAGCTCTATGTCCAACTTGTGCATCAAGAATATTTGTAGAAAAACCAGTTGAAGAAGCGACAAATAGTGTTGAAAATGACCCTGAATTTCTTCCTGGGCCTTTTGAATTTGTTGAGGATAATCATTTGCATCAAGTAGAATCCATTTATGAAACTCCTTTATCTCCTTTGTGAATTATCTCCTTTGTGTAAAATAACAAAGCTTAACACAGAACAGCTACTGTCAGCTTTACAAAGAAAAAATTAAAAGCGCAGTCAAGCAAAAATTGGAAGAATCTTTCCATCATGACTTAGAAGCTCAGAATCAAAATAGTATAGAAAATGTACAAAGTGAATATGATATAGTTAGTACCAAACTGAAAGAAAAATTCAAAATTTCTAGTAAAGACGATAAAA
>JAFIDM010048845.1:0-11288 GCA_023159025.1 Thereuonema tuberculata
GGGAAATGATAAAGGATCTACTTTCAGATCTACAAAAACAAAAAACAAATGTGTGTCTACATCGGAAATTTAATAGGCACATTTTCTTCCTTTTTTTCTTAATTGTATATATAATTATATATATGATTATACACTAAACTTATTATTTCAACATCTTGTTTCAATATAGTCTAATGTCTCTCCTTTTTCAAGTTCTTCTACAAGGATTCTACCTAACAAACCTTGAAAAATTAAAGAATTTTTTTTTCTATCCTAAAATCTGCGAAAATAAAGATGTTGAAGTAGTAAATGTAGTGTTCAAATGAAGCGAAAGAGATTTTAGGAAGAAATATGGTAATGAAACATAATATTATTTCGTATGTTAATAAAAAGCCTTCTTTAACATGGACATAAGAAACACTATACTTTAGCTTGTAATTGAGGTAAATGGAGTTTGATTCTGTCGTATATCAATTTTCATGAAATCCGATCCTTTGAGATTCAAGTTGTATTCTGTATTCAGATAAATTGACAAACAAACGAATTTAATAAGCGTTAAAATTTTATAGAAATGTCAGTCATGTATCTATTTTTTTTATACATTTAAACATACAGTATTTCGATTATTTAGAATGAAGTATTATTGCGCATGTTGATGTTGCTGAGTCACTTCAGTAATAATGCTAACCTTGTAAATTTGAATAACACATTAAGTCATTATTTACGAATAACGGAATCATTATTGAAAGATAATGAGAACATATGATTTTAATTTCATTGTCGTCACTTGTCATGTGAATTTGCTGGAATCAACATGTTTTAAATCTGCAGCTGTAGTTTATAGCAAAAAAAAAAAAAAAAAAATATGACGTGAATTGATTTAAATCTCTCATATTGTGTAGTTAAATTGTGTTGTGTCATATTAAGGTATGAATCCACTCTTTTATTTGAATTTAGAATTTGTTATTTCGTATCCTATTCTCTAGGCTTAACTAGCCAAGAGTTCTTGGGTTTATTGAAATTCGTTTGGGCCAAAAAAAAAAAAATCCGAATATAAAAATAGCTGGTAGAATTGACAATTTCTCCTTATTTTTAAATAATTCCTTTTGATTTTTTCGTATTTTTATTTCATCCATTATTTTATTTTAAAGGTTTTTATTGAGATTTTAACAGTATAGTCTTTGTCATCACATTATAAAAGTTTGTGTCATGAAAAACGTATTGTTAATAATATACTGTAATTATATATATATATATATATATATATATATACACACTCACTTTTTTATACACTTCAAATTCCGTGACTTCTTTTATGTTCAGCTTACATTATACCAAAACTTTTTTTTTTTTATTTAAATCTATTAATTATCCAGATTTCAGAAAGCTTAGCAACATATTTTATTATCTATCGCAAAGTAGTCAACAGCAGTGCTTCTAAACCTGTTTTTTGTTTGACGACGTACTTGTATATTTGGTGAAATTCAGCTGCAACCAAACTTTTTCCTTGCTTTACTAAATAGAATCCATTGGTTTAGATGCAGAAGAATAATAATTTAGTTCAAACTTATAAAAAAAATAGTCTGAAATGACAAGAAAAAGCCTTTTTAAGCCGAATTTGCAAGTGAATTAATACTTTATTAAATTTTATTGTTAGAACGACGTAGAATGTAGTTTTAATTTCTTGTTTTAATTTCAGGTTATTTGATGCGAAGAATATAGTGTTAGATTAGTATGTTTGATTTTATATAAAACTAAATAGTTATTTAGAATTGTAAATATCGGTTATTACAAAACCTTCGGGCATAAAATGCTTTATTTAGAAGCCGTGTGATCTTTTTTTATCTTATAAATATTGAGTCACAAAGTTGAATTGTTCATTTAAATTACAGACGAACGGATTCCGCAATGATAAAAGTGTTGTTCGGATAAAAATAGAATTAAATTGCTTTACTTTTGTTTAATACTAAGCTCACTTTGTTATTAATCGCTTTAGAATTAATCAACATAGGAGTCCCTTTTCAAGCAGGGGTTAAATACATATATATTTATATAGAATGATAAGGGTTTTAGGGGAGACAACTCTTCTAATTTCGCAATTTTCCTGTATATTAGTTTTTTTTCTTAAATGTTGTTTATTATGTAATTAAAAATAGTTTAACTTGCGAATTAAAACTTAAGATAAATTAAAAATTAGAACACGAACATAGTAAGATTAAAACATTTACTAAACAAATAAAAATACACGATCGATTTCAGTTAGCAACTGCTAACTTGTCTTCAGCCATACAAATATAATAAAAAACACTCCAATATAAATCCGTTAAATAAACTAATTACTTCAAATGAAGTCTAGGTGTTACAGGGAAGCGCGTGACATCGTGCAACAAATGTGGATGTGACGCCTCGACTTCATTCGAATTAATTTGTTTATCTAACGGATTTATATTTGGAGTGTTTTTATTACATTTCTACGCCTGAAGACAGATAGCGGTTGTTAACTGAATTCGATCGTTTACTTTTATTTCTTAAATGTTTTAATCTTAATATGTGCATGTTCCAATTTTTATTTATCTACTATTCATTATGTTTATTTAAGTTTAAGTCAGTGGTAAAAGATCTGTGAAATGTGTGATTTTGATCGTACCCAGTTATCAGTAGGTTATTTTGGTTTTTCCTTTGTTAATTATTAGTAGTAATAGTTTCAACTACTAATTTAAAACAATGAGCCAATTTCTCAAACTCAGTTTATTTAAAGTTAAAATCTTTCAGAGCAACCTTCAGAGCAAACTCTTAAAAATAGAGTTTAAATTCCTTTTTCTGTCACAGCAATGCAAGAGTTTACGTAATTGTAGAAAATTCCATTACAGTTAAAGTGTTAGTTTTTATTTGCTTGTAAATAATTACGCAAATACTGCATAGCACCGAATAAAATTGTAACTAACAAAAATAGCATCCCCAGATCAAATGTGTAGGGTTGCCTGCAAAACATATCGCATGGTGTCGCAAAGGATATGTTCCCTCGGAAAGGCTCACTTTAGGACCACCTAGCGCCGTAACGGAGCGTTTCCGGACATTGGTTCATTAGGAATATATTGATCCTTAACGATGCCCCTACACGTGGTTTCAATATTACACACGAATTTTGTAATATCCTGTATAACAAGGACTTTTATTACATTAAATACTACGTTATTAAGATGTATGTTATAAATGTCCGTCTGTAGCTTTAATACAACCTGTCATTCAATAGAAAGATTTGAAAGGCGTAGTTTAAAAACAGCCTCCCAACTAATGAGCAGTTTTCATTTTATTATGGCACTGAATAATCCTGCCATCTGTGCATCTAATGCTGAAGTATTAATGTGGTTGGGATATGCGAAGACATCATTTAGTTACATAAGAAAAGTCATCTGAAAGAAATTCCCTCACAGTTTAGGGACAAAATATCCCGACTAAAAGTCAACTTTTTTGACGCTTTGAGCAAGAAGCTCTGTTTTCAATATGGCGTCCTCCATGGAAAACGAATGCGATTTTGAAGGAATACTTATAAAATCAAAAAAACGTGTTCGAAAAGAAGTATTCCACTTCAAGTATTGCTATTCTAATACAGATCTTCTGCAGTCTGTGAGTCTGCGTAAACGTCGCAGACAAATATAGAAGGTTGAGGCAGTGGCGTACCAACGCCTTTGGGGGCCCGGGGCGGGAGTTGAGGATAGGGGCCCCCTAGTCTGACTTTTACAACCAAATTCCAGGGGAATATTGTTCCATACGTCATTGCTCACTTTCCATAGGCCAGCCATCATAGTAGTACAGTGCCTCTTCTCACGACACCGAAACCATAGAAATCGAGGAGTGAGGCATCTGGGGACTTGACAGCGATGGACGTAAAGGGTATCACTCTGATCCCGATTTCGATTTTTTACTGCCTCAACTTTGTTTTTCGAACCTAAATAATACCTTGGCTTACAACTTTCTGACAGACTGCAAAATTTGTAACAAAAATGGGAATCGTAATATACACTTTTTTAAAAATGTAAATTTTAAAAATAAAACTCATTTGGCCGTTGTTATTCGCTGTTATTCTAAGCCCATCATTTGTGGACAGTCTGCAGATCTGAGGATTGTTCATTTGAAGAGCGGGAGTCAAGAATTCTGAGAAAAAAGTTTCTATTGAGAAGTAGCAGACTTTTCAATTCATGACATATAAACGACCTTTTTATCATTGCTGTAGGAAAGGTCCTTCGTGTCGTATATTTCCCCGAATAAGTCTGCTCTTTAAACTACAGTAAAACCCCGTTATTACGCTCCCGCTTATAGCACTATCCCGTTCTTTACGCTCCTTTTATACGGTCCCTAGAATTTTCTATATATGTCTGTATACTTTTACCCTCTTATAACGCTTCAAATCCTGCTTGTAGCGCTTTTTTACATCGGAAATTTTGTATCGAAAAGAAATGTAACACTGTAAAGATTCTTTTTTTTTTCCCTGGTAGGAGGGAATCTTTGAACTCTGTGAAGTTGCGGGTCTGTGATACAGTTGTGCAAAATGTCGAAGCGGAAATCCCTTTCTATAAGTGAAAAATTGCAAATTCTCCGTAAGTACGACGAGAATTCTACAGAAGTCAGAAGGATTTCGCAAGGAATTCCCTCGTCCAGTCTGCGAACAATAACGACAAACAGGGATGCAATTACCGATGCAGAGAAGGGTTGTTGCAAATGTAAAAAAATAGTGTGCACTAAATCTGCTCCAAAAATATATTAGTATTGTTCCTAGTGGTGTATCATTTGATGTTAATAGTTACCTGAACCGCATTAAAAATGTCCTAATTCATAACAGTAGCGCACACACACACGGCAAACCATAATCAAAGATCTTTTTAATAGGAAATAAGCTCATATTTGCAGTAGGCCTATATCTATTGCAGAACCATGTATGTTGCCTGTAAAATGATGTCCAAATCTTTCCCCATCTAATAAATCATTCCCCGTCTATAGCGCTATCCCGCTTATTACGCTGGTAGGTCATGGTCCCTTGACGAGCGTAATAACGGGGTTTTACTGTATTTGGACATACGTTATTATGGATTTTATTTTTGTATTAACTTGTAATGATCTCTAGAATGCTGTGTTGAAGTTACGATGTTTCGTTCTGAATCACCCTGTATACCTTTATCATCCTAAGGGTGATTCTCTGTGATATTAATAGCATATCTCCCTATTAGTTATTTTAACAGATTCTTCACAAAACCTAAACAGTTTTTTAAATTAGGTTTTAACTGCAATTATGAAAATTAAAATCAATTCAATTTACCCTTCTGATGTTTTCCAAATTTTTCAAAATTTAGGTTCTTGGATGTGAATGGTCTAATGGAGTGGTTCAGAAAACTTGGGACTTGGTGGGATCGACGAAGGAGGAGACGAGACCTCGAACTCGTCTATAATCTCACCTTAGATGCAGTGAGGAAGTTGAATGGAGGCAAGGGAGTTCGTTTTGGAAACATTTTCAGCCACGTTAAGAAAGCTCCCGAGTGCAGAGGGTTCACCCAGCAGGCACTTAAAAAGAAAACGCAGAAAGCTTTGAAAGCAGCCATGGATAAGAACATTCTGTTCAAAACTCACGATAATAGCTACAAGTTCGTTGATCCACACTCCTGAGCTGTTGTTCCAGTGTTGTGATGACAAGCATGTAAATAAGCTGTAGACTACTAGCATAGTAAGCTATATTTGTACATTGGAGCATTCAATATTTAAAGTGAAATTTGATTTTACATTATTCTAACTTATGATAATAAAATCTTAATTCAGTATCTATATATATAAATAGAATGTGTCTGTCTGTTCTCTATAAAATAATCTTACTCCCTTTACCTATTGGGACCGAATTCTGCAAACTGACTTATTTACGATTTTAAGGAATTTTGTATTTACTGCTTTATTTTTACCTTCAGTCTATTTTTGTTAAGTTTATATCAGAAGCATGACTTCAATTCTACATTGAAATTCTTTTAATGATTAAAAATTAAAAATAGTTTTGAAAGTGTAAACCTTCCGTTACGATAAAGTCCCTGATAATAAAACTCTTAAATTAAAGCTCGAGAAAAAGAAGTATTTGAAAAAACCCTGTGGTAATTTAAGGGGGGGGGACGAAAAACCGCAAAATTTTTGCACCTTTCTCAGTTTTTTCGAAATATTTCGAAAACGGTTGATTTCAGCGGAAACCTTTAAATTAATAATTTTTAGAGGATTAAATTTCCTTCAATTTTCATGGTCAAACTTATTTTTTGATCCCATAGGTAGCGAGATACATGGCTTCGAAAAAGTGCAAAATTTCTCAAAATAGATAATACCATTAATCAACTTCTAATTTGAAACGAGAATCCAATTTCCCAAACGCTATTTGTTTAAAATTAGTAAATATCACAGATACGTATAAAATATCAACTACAAAGGTTACATAATCTACGCTTGTCGATTATTTCGTTACATATTATCTGAAGTAACTATATTTGTTTCCTATGATGTACATCGTGAGAAATGTTAGCACAAAAGAAATTGGATAATGTAGCAAAAGCAGATGACTGCGAAAGTAACATTAACCTTATTACAGTAATACCAGCTGAAAGATCCTAATAAACATAGTGTTACTCTAGTGTTGTACGGGGTAATGACAGTATTGAATGTATGAAAAAGAACCATTTCTGATTTGGTTATTTTAATCTTAAATTGTTCAAAATTTCCATATATTTCATGTGAATTGATCTAAAATGGCGAACAAACCTGAAGCTTAGGATCCACCTACGGGGAGAGGACACTTCAATCTCATCTATAAACTCACTTTAAATGTCGTGAGGAAGATGAATGGAGGCAGGGGAGTTTGTTTCTCATACATTTACTTCCACCTGAAGAAACATCCAGAGTGCGAAGGGTTCATCACTCGGGGAATTCATACACAATAGAGGGAGAGCTTTGAAAACAGCCATGGATCAGAACATCCTGTTCAAATATCAACGAGAGTGTTATTAAGTTCGTGAACCCACAGTCCTGAGCAGTCGTTCAAGTGCTGTGATGACAAGCATGTCAATAAGTGCAGACTACTAGCATAGTAAGCTATGTTTGTACATTGGAACATTAAATATATGAAATGAAATTTAATTTTTACATTCTTCTAACTTAAGATATCCTTCAGTATAATGAAATATTAATTCAGTATCTCTATATATAAAACGGAATATGTGTCTGTTCTCTATAAGATCTCACATCCAAACTTTGCGAACTAACTTGTTTATTGACACTGCAGAAGTTTGGGTTATTTTCTTCGGTCTGAATGTTTATAACAGTCGACATCTGTGTGAAATGAACGAATGCTGAGAAGCCAACCACAATCAGATTGGCTTCAGTCAGGTTTGAATTCATTAGACAATAGATGTGGAACCAAGAGGAGGTCGGGAATCATTTTGAGTTTCTTCACGGTATTTTGTTAAAGTACGAATAGATAATTTCGGTTTTTGTTAAGTCTACTTCTAAGCCATGATTTGAATTCTAGATTTTTCTTATTTAAAAAAAAAAATACTTAAACTTTTGACATCGACATTCATACGTTACGATAAACTCGCAGATAATCCAGTTATACAGAAAAAGCTCGAGGAAAAGCAGTATTTTTCTGGAGAATTTAGATTAATTCAATTTTCTCTTTAACATCAATGAGGATATCAATAGGAAATAAATAGATGAAAATATGTTCACCCTATCAAGATTCGAACCAAAGCGAAAAATTCACAAAGACACTATTACGACCGGTCATTGACTCAAAGGGATCACCGACCCAAGGATTGACTAAATGGGTATATAAGACACTCAGGATGACAAAGAAATTATAATAGGCTGAAAAATAATAAATTTCACATTATTGGAAAGGAATAGGATTAGGGGAGTTTTAAAAATTATATGTATTAGCTACTTTCAAATAGGAGATAAGATTTTTCGACACTTCTTATTTCGGGATTACTGAGCAATACAGGGTATTCAAAAAGTCACGTAACCCTATGTTGGAAACTTTTTGTTTTACACAGTATGAATATTGCAGTAAGTGCTGAAAGTGTTCGCCGTTCTGTGCTTCACACAAGTAGACACAGTTAATCATGTGTCAGCAAACATTGCAAAGGATATTCAAGAACATGATTAACCGTGTCCACTTGTGTGAAGTGCAGGACGGTGGCGACTTTCAGATTTTACTGTAGAATTTCCTTACTGTAGTACTCATACTGTAAAATAAAAGTTTTCAAATAGGGTTTCGTGACTTTTTGAGCACCCCGTGTATTTGAACAATTTTGAAAGGCACAATGTTTTTACTTAAAATCAAAATAAATTCATGTATTTAAGATACGTAGATGACATTGTCATCATATGGTAAGGAACTGATGGACGAATTCTATAAATTTTACAATCATATCAATATAATACATCCTGTAATAATTGATAGAAACGGAAGAGAATAGCAAGATAACATATTTGGATTTTGTGTTGAGGAATGCAGGGGAACAAATATATTAAGAACATTATGAGAAACCGTAAAATAAACATAAATTGTCACTCTGCACATCCTATAAAAATTAAGCTGTTATAAAGAATACTTTAGATAGAATAACTGAAAATACTACTGTACGTACAAAGAAGAATGACGGAAAAAAGATTGCAGGGTTAAAAATTACTATTAACTTAATACCCTAAGGGATCTCTAGAAAGTTCATCGTTAAAACTAAGTAGAGTGTAGTTTTAATTTCTTATTTGCCCAGATTATTTGATGTCAAGAACTGAGTCTTTAAGAATAGTGTGTTTGTCTTTATGCAAAGCTAAAAGAATTTTCTTGCGACACACGAAGGTTACCCCTAACATCTTCTATCAGTTTAAGAAGCTCTGGTTTATTGAAATAGATTTATTAAGTCATGATGTTTGCTTCTGTAATGCGGATAAATAAAAGTGATTCCTTTACAATCTGACAAATTCAACTGTTGTCCGTAGCTTCAAGAAAATTCCTTCTTCCACCACCTTTTATGCTCAATATGGCCACCAGCATTCCGGAATATGGCCCTGCAACGACTGCAGAGGTTTATAACCAAACCTCTTCTAAGCTTTTGTAGATGTTTGAACATTATTAGCACAATGGTATCATTTTGGACCATACACAGAATAGTATAGAGGAAATAATAATAATATTCTTCATTGCATGTTTCGAGGAAGACACTTTCATCGTCTTCAGATGATACAATAAAATAAAGATTGAAAGGAAAAACAAGGCGTATATGAAGCGCAAATGTTTAAAATAGTAAAGAATATTAATACTAACGTGATGATATTTTAACATTAATCCAAAAATGAACGTTAGTTATTAAGATAAAATGTTATTTCTGAATTCCATGGAGCCAATCATAAATGCCTTCATAAGGCAGGATGCTGATCTTCTCTGTCGCAGATTTTAAGGTTTCTTTAAGCTTTGTATATCTCTTGTAAAGTATTTTTTTAGTTTTATTATTATTGCTTATTATTTAAAAAGTTAGTGGCTGAATCTCATAGGCTTAGAGATCATTTAGTTGTTTCTGCCGTTTATCTCGTTCACTTTTAATATTAGAATAAAGTTGATCAAATTTGTTATGTTATTAAAGAAAAATCAGAAAGCACTGATTCTATTTCTGTTTAGGCCTCATCAATTGCCCTTTAGTTCAATTATCAATATAATTAGGGAAATGATAAAGGATCTACTTTCAGATCTACAAAAACAAAAAACAAATGTGTGTCTACATCGGAAATTTAATAGGCACATTTTCTTCCTTTTTTTCTTAATTGTATATATAATTATATATATGATTATACACTAAACTTATTATTTCAACATCTTGTTTCAATATAGTCTAATGTCTCTCCTTTTTCAAGTTCTTCTACAAGGATTCTACCTAACAAACCTTGAAAAATTAAAGAATTTTTTTTTCTATCCTAAAATCTGCGAAAATAAAGATGTTGAAGTAGTAAATGTAGTGTTCAAATGAAGCGAAAGAGATTTTAGGAAGAAATATGGTAATGAAACATAATATTATTTCGTATGTTAATAAAAAGCCTTCTTTAACATGGACATAAGAAACACTATACTTTAGCTTGTAATTGAGGTAAATGGAGTTTGATTCTGTCGTATATCAATTTTCATGAAATCCGATCCTTTGAGATTCAAGTTGTATTCTGTATTCAGATAAATTGACAAACAAACGAATTTAATAAGCGTTAAAATTTTATAGAAATGTCAGTCATGTATCTATTTTTTTTATACATTTAAACATACAGTATTTCGATTATTTAGAATGAAGTATTATTGCGCATGTTGATGTTGCTGAGTCACTTCAGTAATAATGCTAACCTTGTAAATTTGAATAACACATTAAGTCATTATTTACGAATAACGGAATCATTATTGAAAGATAATGAGAACATATGATTTTAATTTCATTGTCGTCACTTGTCATGTGAATTTGCTGGAATCAACATGTTTTAAATCTGCAGCTGTAGTTTATAGCAAAAAAAAAAAAAAAAAAATATGACGTGAATTGATTTAAATCTCTCATATTGTGTAGTTAAATTGTGTTGTGTCATATTAAGGTATGAATCCACTCTTTTATTTGAATTTAGAATTTGTTATTTCGTATCCTATTCTCTAGGCTTAACTAGCCAAGAGTTCTTGGGTTTATTGAAATTCGTTTGGGCCAAAAAAAAAAAAATCCGAATATAAAAATAGCTGGTAGAATTGACAATTTCTCCTTATTTTTAAATAATTCCTTTTGATTTTTTCGTATTTTTATTTCATCCATTATTTTATTTTAAAGGTTTTTATTGAGATTTTAACAGTATAGTCTTTGTCATCACATTATAAAAGTTTGTGTCATGAAAAACGTATTGTTAATAATATACTGTAATTATATATATATATATATATATATATATATACACACTCACTTTTTTATACACTTCAAATTCCGTGACTTCTTTTATGTTCAGCTTACATTATACCAAAACTTTTTTTTTTTTATTTAAATCTATTAATTATCCAGATTTCAGAAAGCTTAGCAACATATTTTATTATCTATCGCAAAGTAGTCAACAGCAGTGCTTCTAAACCTGTTTTTTGTTTGACGACGTACTTGTATATTTGGTGAAATTCAGCTGCAACCAAACTTTTTCCTTGCTTTACTAAATAGAATCCATTGGTTTAGATGCAGAAGAATAATAATTTAGTTCAAACTTATAAAAAAAATAGTCTGAAATGA
>JAFIDM010048846.1:0-11287 GCA_023159025.1 Thereuonema tuberculata
GGATATCATTCATGCTACTAATAACCTTGCCAATAAGGTTTTGTGGGTTTGATTTCTGTTCTTGTAAAAAAAAGCCGATCCGAACTCCTTGTTATTGTATGGAGATGTATTTAGATCTACAATCTACAATTTCTAGTGTATTCCAAACTTGCTCTTTTGGATTGAGGTCAGGTGATTTGAATGGCCATTCTAAACAGATAATTGTTTCCTTCTAGTTAGTAGTCAATAAGATGAGATCAATGGGCTAGACACTATTATCCATCTACATTAAGATCTACTGCTCCAAAAACTAGATGAGCACATTTGTCAAGGATGTCATTGTGATATCTGACAGTTAGAAAGATCAATGTAGCTGTGAATGTTATTCCAGCCACGCCATCACATCCCCATCACCACCACAGGTTAACTCTTCCTTGGAGGTTAGTGGGATGACATCGAGTTCCAAGCTCTCTCTCCATATAACTGCTCATTAGAATTGCTTTAAAGACTGAACCGGGATTCGTGAGTAAAAAGCACATTGCCTCATTGAAAGTGAGAAAATTAAAGAAGGCACAAAAGAATTTTACTAGACTTTCTAGATTTTAACTAGACTAAATAAAATGCAAGCACGATTTGAAGCTGCTGCAGAAATAAGCTGAAAGATTCAAAGGTGAAACGGTATTTTATGTTTTCCAGATATGTTTGCAGATTTATTACACATATATGAATTTTATGCCTTTGTTTCAGTTCTTAAATAGATATCTAACTTTTTGCATTTGTTGTTTAAGTTATCAACTCGTTTAGTTTATTAATTTTATTTAGGTTATAATTTGTATTAGCTCATTATTTAATATCAATCAAAAAATTGCCTAATACAGTATAATTTCTTTATTTATTGACACATTATCATTGCAGAACCAATGTTTATAATATTTGTAAATTTCCCTTTTTTATTCTCTTTCAGTTAATTCATGCTTATTTAATTTCTATACTCTAAAAGTTAAATTACTTATAAGTTAAAAGTTGATTGTGTTGACTTTACCTACACAACAAAATGGAACTGAATGCGTTAGGCTACGGATGATTAACAGGTATTTGTACATCTTGGCTTTCAACATATTGCATCTCTAGCATATGCCAAGATTTCAATTAAATGCTTGATTAAAAATAAATCACGGAATGTAGCGGTATCATTGATCTATTTCTCTACTTCAAATTAACTCAAAATTTACTGCAGTCTCTTCACAGTATTGTAAAATGAAATAGACTGAAACACATTCAGCTTTTAGAATGAATTTTGACCTTCCTAAGCCGATTTAGAACGTTTTGACTATAACTAACCCAGTGACTCTACGATCTTCTTTAAAGTAACCCACTATAGGCCTCCATGTGTCCTTGGAGGTATCTTGAGGTCAGATAATCAGTCTGATATCCGTCACCCCTTGGAAAGAAGCCTGGTACCCATCCTACAGAGGGCTGAATGGGCATTATGCCCTATCTGAAGGAAAATTCAATGTGGAAAGATCTCTGACCTCCAGCAGGGATTGAACCAAACTCCTCCAGCCTGCAGTCAAGTGTTTTACCACTTGGCTAACGTATCTTTCCTATTGAAAAAGCTGGCAAAATTTGGAAGTGACTCAATCAGCAAAGTGTTTGAATTGTAATGCCATTTGAATTTTGATATGTCTTTAAACGTCTTAATTTTTAGCTTTTTTTTTTTATTTATTCATATTTTTTAGGTTATATCTGTCATGACCATGAACACGACAAAAAAGTCTTTTTTAAACATCTACATAATATATTTCGTCAAAAGGTTGACTGCATCCATAAATCCGATATTTTTCGAAGCATTTCATGTATACCTCCTTCTAACATTTACAGGGTGATTCAGTCTGTAGTGTCCAGATGAGTTCTTTTTGTACTTTGGTTTTGATGTAGCTAGGATTCCACACAAGCCTCTTGATTTTCAGACTCTCAACAGCTGAAATAGCCACTGTTCAGCAGCTCAGCTAGTTTTGTTTAGCAAATATGTGTTTCTGAATTTTGAATAGCAAATAATGACTCTTTATTTTTATTAATGAAATGATACTAAATTCCATCCACAAAAACTTAACATTATTTATTATAAAAAAGCAATGAGGTGATAAGCCTAATAAATTTAAACAAAAACCAGACTTTTATTACCTGATAATAAACAAACTGCTGACAAACAGTAAGATAATGAAAAAATACAAAGTAACTGTGCATAATTTTTAACAAGCCTTGTTTAATCTTTAACAAATTAAAAAAAAGTAATAATACACTCATGAACTATACAATTATGAAATTCACAACACACATATTCATTTTGAAATGAAAAACAATTTTTTTCCTTATATCACTTCTTTATATAAATAAACACTTTCTATAATACATTCACAAACATGCCAAGATATCACCTCTAAGCTTGATGATAAGCTTAATGTCCATTGGTGAAACTAATATCATTAAGATAATAGCACACTTACTCAATGCGTGAAGGGATAGTCAGATCCAGATTTCAGAATCTGAGTAAATCTCATCTCCGTGGATAAAAAGGAAAAAAAAATCAACAAAAGTACAATGGGGATAGGACAGTGTGCAGGTGACATACATGTTACATATGTACTATGGTGAGAATGCTGACCAGCAATAATAGGATTGTCAGCTTTTAATCTGATTATGTATGTCTTGGCCAATATACAGTATATACATTTTCTTTTTTTTTTTTGTAATGTCCCTTGATTTCCTTCACTG
Organism: Thereuonema tuberculata; assembly: GCA_023159025.1. NCBI lineage: Eukaryota > Metazoa > Arthropoda > Chilopoda > Scutigeromorpha > Scutigeridae > Thereuonema > Thereuonema tuberculata. The sequence continues at coordinate 2,755 of JAFIDM010048846.1, forward strand.
GATTTTTACAAACTATATCACTTTCGCTTAGATGTCGTTATCATTTTTTGTTGAATAATTATTGCTAAGATTGATTACACAGATACTTATAGAACTGGTCCCAGTGGGACATAGTCAATTAAGAAGTAATGATTTTTCTTTGAAATTACTGAAAGCTTATAAATCAAGAATTATTGAACTTATATTAGTCTTTCCTTGAATCAATTGAGGTTTTATTGTGTAAAAGAATTACATTGTGGAAATTGGTTTTCACCCAGCTGATTAGATCAGTGTGACATTGATAAAACTTGAACTTACAACTTTCTTTTTGCTTTTGTAAGAACATCAGTAAAGAATCTAGGCTCTTGTTTTTAGTCTTTTAAAACTGGATAAAAATTGTATTTCTTTATAAAAATTATGATTCAACATACCGGGTGGGCATAAAATTATGTGAGGTGTTCAAAGCCGAAGGTTGAATAATAATTAACGTTGAAGAGAGGATTTCAACCTGGCAATGAAGTGATCATTAAATTTTGCTTAAAAAACAAAAATAAATATATAAAAATGTCCAAGTATTTTCAGGATTGTCAAAATACTGGTGCGAATCTTTTTTAACCAGCACTGAAGCCCCCCAAAAGAGTTAAACTGATAAAATTTGAATGCAAATGGACACGATTAACTTTTTTAGGCCTATTTCCTATGCAGGGTTGCTTTTTTTTGTATAAATTTCCAAATTACCTTTGATAAGATATGGGAAGTATCCATTATTTAATCATCTTATTAGTGTTGGGTTTCTTAGGAGGCAGAGAAACGATACAAAACGTGTCCATGCAGATAAGGCATCTCTGACAACGGTGACTCCATTCTGTTATGAGAGACTTATCGTCGCCTTTTCTAATGTCCACTTGGCGGTTGCACTTGATACAAGTAATGTGAGTGCTGACTACATCGAGTGGTGAAGGGCAGCTGTTGTCCGAGGCGCACGACAAATAATAACTGCTCCCTGCCCAGAACCCAGTATTGGCCATCTTCTGAATACACGTGTGATGACTGATGAAGTCCACGAAAGACTCGTCGAACGTCTGCACCGAAAGCTGGACTGAAAAGTTCGTCTAATCTTCTTTTCGGTTGCAGATGAAGAAGGCTATCTTTTGACGACTGGCGGCTTCTCTACAACTGAAAAAAGGAATGGGATTTTTTAAGTAAGATAAAACTGCATTGTTACATCGACATAAATTCTAAACAGCTGAAAAGGTAAAAATAATGAAACTGGTTATTTTTGAGATTCTTAATAGTGTGTGTGGCCTGTATTACTGTTCAGACATCATCTCCATTTAAGAAATTGTTTTTTAATGTGTGTCAAGAAACATAGGTATAATTTAAAATGAGATATTTTTACATTTATTATTAACATTTAAGAAATGATATTAACATTTGATAAATGATATTAACATTAAAAGAAATTTATATTAACATTTAAGAAATTGTTTTTAACATGTGCCAAAAAACATAGTTATAATTTAAAATAAGTCAGACAAAATACACAAGAATGTTCTTTAAAAATTGTAATAAATCTTTAAAAATACATTACAAAAAGAACGAAACTTTCGAAGTCCTTTTGTATTTTAATTTTAGTTTATTTTAGTTTTTCCTTTATTTAATTAAATTTATCCCTTATAATGGCTCCCAAATAAGTGAAAAGTGGTTAGTGAAGATGGTGTTAAGAATCCTAAACATATTACTGTTGATACAAAAAAAGAAATTATAGCTAAACATGTCTTGGAGGAGGACTGCTGAAGAGGGTGGAAAGTTTCAAGTACTTGGGAAGCGTGGTGAAGGAAAATGGGAGCAATGACAAAGAGATTACTAATGTGGCAGACAGGCCGAAGCTTTCCTAAGATACATTAGGGGGTTTCATGTGGACTAAGGATGTCCCGCAAAAAAGCAAAGAAGTGTTGTACCGATGATACTATGTCCCTATACTGACATACGCATGGGAAACATCGATAATTAAGAAAAGAGATGTGAGCAGATTGACGGCTAGCGAAATGAAATTCCTGCGGGGTAGGTTAGGAGTTACTAGAAGAGATAGTGTGAGGAATGAAAGTATCAGGGAGATAGTGAAAGAGGAGCCCCTGCAGGGAAGGATCGAGACTTCTAGACTGAGATGGTCTAGAGAATGGAAGAGAAGAGGATTCCCAGGAGGATGCAGAAGAAAAGACCAAGGGGAAGACCAAGGGAGAAATGGATTAAGGGAGTGGAGGAATGTTTTCGAATGAGGGGGGAGGACTGGAACAGGGTGACAACGGAGGGATGGTGGGAGGTAAGGACTAGATGAAGAGGCTTATGTTCTAAACAGACCCAGCCTGAAGTTGGAAAGTGTAATAGATGAGAGAGAGAGAGAGAGAGCTAAATATGAAAGTTGCTCGTGTTTCGGATCTCGCCAAGGAGTACGGAACTGGCGAAATTGGTGATCTGCACTATTCTAAAGAATAAAGATGCGCTGAAGAAAGCTGATGTACCTAAAGGAGTGACTAAGTTAACGAAGTAAAGGCCTTAAGTGTTTCCCCTGCACTTCTCCCACCATACTTTCTCAGTCTTTCTCTCCATCTGTCCTTATTTCCATGGGATAGTACAATAGACCTCCGGTCGCAGTGCTTGGCTTCTCTGCCACCCACATTCACTACATAACATAAGTGTTACAAGAAGTAGAGAAATTGTTGTTAGTTTGGATCAATGAAAAGGAGCTTAAGGGAAATAGTGTGAGCGAGGCTTTGATATGCTTGAAGGTATTAAAGCTTTATCAATATTTATTAGCGAACCAGCCAAGTACAAGTGATACAAGTCAAGGAATTTAAAACAAGTAGAGGATGGTTCAAAAAATTTCATCGACGAACTGAAATTTATAGTGTTATGCTTGGAGAGGCAGCTAGTTCTGACCAAACGGCAGAAGAGAAACATGTGGAGGACTTTGGTAAGTTTATAGACTTAAAGGTTACATCCCGAATCAAGTTTTTAATTGAGAATGAAACAGGGCTATTCTGGGAAAAAAATACCACAAAGGATATATATAACCAAGGAAGAAAAGTTACTATCTGGCCACAAGCCAATGAAGGATAGGCTTACACTACTATTGTGTGTGAATGCAAGTGGAGATTTTAAAATTAAACCCCTTTTAGTGTACCACTCTGAAAATCCGCATGTTTTTTAGTGCAATAAAGTGATAAAAAGTAAGCTTTCAGTAATGTGGAGATCAAATTCTAAGGCTTGGGTTATCAGAATATATTTTAGGGAATGGTTGAATGATGTTTCTGTTCCTTCTGTTAAAACACATCTTGAGGAAAAGAAATGGCACCTTTGGCCAGCTTCTGTGCCTGACAGACATTTGAAGGCTTTGAGGAAGAGGCAGATGTGATATAAGACATTGTAAGCATTGGCAAAAGTTGATGTCGTGGAGATGCTGGAGGATCATAGCCGAGAACTCACCCCAGAAGAACTTATTGAATTGCAACTAGAGCAGGTGAAAGCTATGGAGGAGAAGCACTCAGCAGAAGCACTCAGCAACTGAAATAAACGACATTTGCAGTAAGTGGAGTGAAGTGCAGGCTTTTATTGAGAAACATAACCCTGACAAAACTGTTACCAGCAGAGCAGTGGAGATTTTAAATGATAATCAGGCATGAAAGTGGGGAAAATGTAAAAAAGAGGAAATTATGCGCGAGGTAAAATTTAAGACAAAATTTGTTTGCAAGTCGAGTAATATACATTTCATTTACACATAATATATTGCAAATGTTAATATACATATGTATATATTTGCATACATATAATACAAGTAAAAAAAAATAAAAATTCTTACTTTATAAAAATGTGTACTTAGTTTAACCAAAGCCTCTGAAATAATGATTTAAACATAAAACTTGAAACCTCTACTTCAAGAGCTGTTTAAAAGGGTAGAATTTTCACTCTAAAAACATTTCTTCTACAAAACATTTTATTATTATTATTTATAATCCACTCTAAGGAGAAAAAAAAACTAGGTGTAAATGGCAACAAATGGTTTCAAATCTAATACATTATTTTTACACAACAGAAATCTTAGGTATTTTCATAATTATACAAGATTCTTAAACACGAATTTACTTATTATGTATGGTTGGCTCGCATAAACATTTCTTTTAGGGTCAACACATTTTTATTTGCATTCTGAAGTTTAATTCTCTTTGTTCCTGTTTTATGAGTGTTCGGTTCAAGCTTTCTCTTGCTTGTATTGACAGAGTCTGAAGACTTGTTGATACTAGGATTCATTTTCTTTTCTGACTGCTGTGTGGCCAGTTCAACCTTTTTTGTGGTCATATCGACAGAGTCTGAAGCTTTGTTGATTGTAGATATCACTTTTTCATTTTCTGACTGCTGTGTGGTCATTTCGAGCTTCCTCTTCCTTGTATTGGTAGAGTCTAAAGACTTATTGATACTAGGATTCACTTCTTTCTTTTTTGATTGCTGCAATTCAATAACACTTGATTTCAAATTATTTTTAAGCTGTTTTTTGTGATGAACTCTTTGTTTCCTAGCTGCTTCTGCAGATAACTTTTTTGCAGCACTTTTACTCAACATCTTCTCTTTACTGGCACTCACTTGTTTTTTTCTCCGATGCATTGACATTTGTGCAAGAACCTTCTTATCTTGGGCAAGAGTCTTTGCCAGTTCCAAAATATCTGGCCCCAATGAAAAAGGAAGTGACTTCTCCGCAAAAAAAGACACAAGCATAGCTTCATTGTTTGAAATGCGATCACTTACAGGTGTTAACGGTTCAGGTAACCTAGGTGGAGCGAGGCTGCCTGGCGGAACATGGGATGTAAACCATACACTTCATTTTTCCTACTGCAATCACCAGTTCCTGGAAATAAGAAGCATAAATAAATAAAACAGATATATACTTTTATCTCATTATACACTTTCAGACCCTGAACACTTGCTATTTATTATGCTGTATAATCTAAATGGTATGTTACGACTTTTTTAAAAAATCAGATTTCAATCAAAAAAGTCCGATTTAAATAAAAAAAATCTGATTTAGAAAAAAATCATGATTTTTTTACACCCTCAAATTTGGAGTCGATAGTTTGTCGATAATAATTTGTTGATAGTTAAAAATTGAACCCCAAAGGGGGGATGCCCCCCTTGAATTGAACCTACACCCCCAAAAAATACTCATGCCAACATACCCTCCCAATTTTTACGATTGAACAAGTATTAAAAATGAAAATATTAAGTATAATTACCTGGTATTGCAGCGTGCTCCTTTCTTCTCTGTAATGCAGACTTATGCTTGTTAGATTTAACGTGGTCCGCTAGGGCTACAAATCCACGAGATGCGTAATTTAACTCTTTACAACATGCTAAGCAATAAGCTAGACCAGAAGTCTTTAGTTTTCTTATAGTTTCGTTAAGAAACGCACCGTCTATTTCTTTTTCTAGCCACTGCCACCTCCAAGGATTTTTGCAATTCTTATCGACACTTCGAATATCAAAGTCTAGCAAGCGATCAACGATGTCCAGGCGGATCGACGCCATTTCACTCCTCTGTCCTCTCTTCAAAGGTATCTCCTTTCTCTTCTACTGACGCGCTGGCGCCGAGCAAACATAATTCTTTTCTCCTCCGTCGAGGTCACGTGACCAAAGGGGAGAAAAATTCTTTCGGTCGCTCGCTCGCCCGCCAGTCAACGAGTTGAAAGTTCAGGAATTCAACGAGGAGGGGCATAAAAACGTTCGGAAACACGGTGTACCACGAAACAAAAAAGGGAAAATAATAAAAATAAAAGGAAAAAAGCGGAAGTCCGCAAATCTGCAAAAAAGGAAAAAAGCGGAAATCCGCGTTTCCGCGGAAATTTGGCATGCCTGGATAATGTAATGGCCCATTTTTGCAAAATCTAACATAGGAAACATAGGAGAGCAATCTATTGAAATCCACAAAGTGAAAGGAAAAGAGGAAAACCAAACAGACCTGGAGAAGATCTGTTGAAGCAGAGGAAGACCTAGGGTGAAGGCTGTTAACCTATGGTGACCAGACGTCCAATATTTTAATGCAATTTCAAACTACTTATCAGCATTTCTTAGTTTTTTCTTTCTTTCTGCGATTGTAAACGTGGAAAACTGAAAAGATGAAAGTGAATACATTTTCACTTTAACCATTCAATAAGCAATATTTAATCAGTCCTTGAGCATTTCTATATTACAAAATTATGAACACGTTTCCAACAATGGTTATTATGCTAGCATTTAGACTTTACATTGATTAGTTACTAAGTGTAAGAATGCCTTATTCATGAACCTGCTACAATTTCTACCTAAGAAACACTTTTTTTTATGCCATTATATAATTGTAAATAATCATATTTATAAACACGTTTTATGAAATTACATGATAAAATGAAATTATATTATTACTTTAAATGTTGTGATTATTGTGAATAGTTAATAATACAAATAATAATAAAGTGTCAATTGATTTTGTCTGCTACATTAAAGTGTCCCGTATTTCTATTTTCAAATCTTGTCGCCCTATATTAACCTAGCCTAATAGTAATGCTTCTTAGAGGCTGCATGTTCTGTATGGGATGACAAGACAAGTCACAAAGTACAAGATCTGTTGAAGCCGAGAAAGAAATAGTGAAGTGACTAGTTGTTAACCCGACAGTGATGTTTTGCTGAGGCTGTACATTTATATGGGATGAGAAGACAAGCCACAAAGTTAAAACAGTTAATTATACATTGCAATATATAAATACGATAAAACAGAAGAAGGAATGTTACCTCAATTTACACATCTTCTTCTTTTATTTTATGAGCCACTGTTTCCAACTCATGGGACTAACAGTGAAAGTATCTTTGTTCTCACTTTTAAACTTTTTATCAATGTCTGCCAAGAAAGTGTCACTATTTTGTATTCGTTTGCCACTTTTAAAGTTTTCCTGAGTGGAAGTGAAGTTCCAGCTTTCTTGATTGACATTCATGACAAATCATGACAAATCTGACAAGATAAATATCCACAATGAGCTTTATGAACTTCTAACTTTGATGTACCAACATTTCCTTCAATTTTTCATTTTTTTCATGAAGCTGATACCGGTTCACCTTTAGTTTCGTTCTATAGGGATCTGCTGTAAACAAAACGTAGTGACTGCATTCGTGATGATAACCCACTACATTGTCTGCAAATGTTTTCGTACACAGTTTACGAGTGAAACAGTAACTTTTTTCCTTTGTTTGTAATAAGTTACAGTTTGTGTCGTGTTCACTATTACAAGACAAACTGCAACATAGAAGAACTCTTCTCGTTGTTTGGAAGATCACCACAAGAGTGTGATAGTAAGTGATACCCAAGTTTGCGTTTGGAGCAAAAAAACTGGAAGCACACCATACAAATAATTTTTTTTAGATCTGGGTACTCAATGCTCACGGTGTATTCAGATTTGACAAAAGATTGAATCTGAGCTTGAAGAAGGTCCACAATTTTCTGGATAACTAGTTTTACTTTAAGTCTCACATAGTGAAGTCTTTTTATCTGGTATATCTGAAGGAGGAAAGACAGATACATCAGTTTTAACTGTTTTTGTGTATAGCAGTTGACAGTTGCGGCATTTGTGGGACACAACTGCTCTCGTATGTAATTTTTATTATTGGCTACATCATCAGATGGTTGGAAGTCTGAGTTATGGCCGGTTGCACCATTGAAGTTCAGTGGCTGAACCACGTTCAAACTGCTAGATGAATGGAGATCATTCTTAAACCTATTGCGCCAACAATGTTAAGTGATAATCTCGGTTCAAAAGCGTCATCAAGTTGATCTGCCGATTTCGGCCGTTCAGGGCGCTGAACTCAGTTCAAAACCGCTGCTCGGCGTTCGGCCATTGCTGTTATTCGCTTGCGATTAGACAAAACAACACGAGTTTTTCTCAACTAGCAAAAAGAATTTTCAAATGGCAACTTAACTTGATTCGTTGGACAGTGACTGTGAAGAGGAATTTCAGTTATTGACAGAGTTACATGATTTATATCCAAGAGAGAGAATATTTCGTGATCAGTGTGATTTATTCGATAAATATGACGAAGGTGATTTCATAATCAGATTTCGGTTGTCGAAACAAACTGTTCATCAACTGTTGGATAGAATAGGGTATCAGTTATCCTATTCCAGTAAAAGAAATAAGCCTGTCTCTCCAATGAGCCAGTTATTATGTACATTGAGGTTTTATGCAAGCGGCTCATTCGAAGTGGTAATAGGGGATTTTCTTGCTATTCACCAATCAACATTATGCAGAATAATACATAAGGTCAGTAAATGTATTGCAGCATTATGTCCCACATTTGTGAAAATGCCGCAAACTCCAAGAGAAGAACGTGAAGTAATGAGAAGTTTTCATGCGATCGCCGGATTTCCAACTGTGATTGGAGCGTTGGACTGTACACACATCCCGATCCAGTCTCCCGGTGGCGATAATGCAGAGTTGTATCGCAACAGAAAAGGCTACTTTTCCATTAATGTTCAGGC
>JAFIDM010048848.1:0-11286 GCA_023159025.1 Thereuonema tuberculata
ATTTTTTCACGCCTACTCAAGTCTGTCTTTAACTTTCTCTTTCATAACATTAACTAAATAATCAAGATCAGTAGATTGTTTCTTTAAATCATTTTCTTTTTTTGTACCTTCAGCTTCACTTGGTGATTCACTGTGAGAGTCCTTTATTAGTAAGACATATGATAGCTTTTTTTTTTAACTTGGGTTTTAGCCTGTTTAAACTTTCTTTTGCATCTTTTTCCTTTGAGCAAGCGGATAATGATTTAAGTTTCAATGGAGTTACATCTAATCCTAAAAGAGTCTCGTTCAGTTTATCTTTTTCAAACACTCTTTTTGCCGTTTTTAATTCATCTTCAATTTCATCATCACTTTCATTTCTTCATTATCTGGCTGTGGGTCAGGTTTTGCTTTTAATAATTATTTTCGACAGCTACTGCACAACATCTTTCCTGGCACTAAAGCAATGTTTCTATTTAGCTTAACCTCTTTGCTTTTTCTAAAGTTATTACCCTCAAGTCTTTTTTCTTTGATAAGGGGACAGAGTGACTCTTAAACGGATCACTACAAGTTTTTTGGTTCTTTTCATAATATTTTAAAAAATAACACAAGTGATGAGAACAAATAGTGTCTTTCTCACTATACTGATTACTTGTGCGCCACATCAAAAGATCTATTTCTTGCTTAGACATTTTCTCAAAAATTACATAAATATCCTTGTTTTTTTGTTAGTGTAGTGCTTTTACAGCAAGAGGTTAATAAAATACCAATAGTACATTTTACTAGGTCTGTAGTCACTACTGCAAGCCATTCTTCCATAATTTAAAACAAAAGGCAAAAAAAACACTTAACTTAAATCACTTCACAATTTACGTAAATCACTTCACATAGATAATAGTCGCTTCAAAGTGATTTTAAAACGCAGGAAACTGACAAGCAAATTTAACTCTTAAAAAAAAAGCACAGCAACTAATTGATGTTCACTGGAGCAGAGCTAGCTAAACACTGGCAGTAGAATAGGCTGTTGGAGATGTGAGGGGGTTCATGTTCAGACATGATTGGAATAAAATCTTTAAAATAGATAAAATAAATAATAACTTTGGATATAGATTAAATAATTATTTTAAATACAAAATTTTCAAACAATTAAACATAGAATACAAAGACAATATTACATTTAAAGAAATAAAACACAAATTAATCTCTGACGTGGTGGATGGAAAAATTATATTACAAAACGATAACTATTACAGTTAATTTTTTACTAATATAGTAAACGCTCAGTCATATAACACAAGTATGCAGTTTATATAAGCATATCTAATGGGAAATGTATTTAAAAAAAAAGAAAAAAATAAATTTTTGGAACATAAAATTGTTCAGCGTTAAAAATAATTTATTAATTTTATATTGTAATAAAACTCTTATAACTCAAAACCCTACCAATTTTTTTTTCACCTTTTGAAGGACAATTTTATCCTCTTTTCAGTGATATATGGTTGTGTAGGGCTATCTGGAGAGAGATTTTTGCTACATTGTTTTTTCTAAGTGAAGTACAAAATTCCGTAAAATATTTTTTTCTTAAATTTCAGAATTTTTTTAACTATGATGGAAAGTTACAGTTTTAATACTCATAGTGTCATCTGATTCTGTGTACAATCTATAACAAATGAATCAAGTTTGAAATCTCTACCTTCATAAATATAAATTTGGTAACAAAAAACGTAAATACATACAAGCTTGTTTCCGACCTGAACCGTCCTCGGAAATTAAAACTATCTGAAACTTCAAACTGTTTTAACTCAGAAACTACTTGTAATAATTGAGTGAAACTTTGCATTTTTTCTAACTTTTATAGTGACATAATGTGCCGTGCTGGCGTGGTCGTGCGGTCTCGTCGGCGGCCAGCCGTGGCGTCCAATGCGCCAGTACCTGGGTTCGAATCCCGGTCGTGGCATGGTTGTTTCTTTCGTCTTCTTCTGTGTGTTGTGTCCGCTGGGGACCCGAAATCTGCTCTGTAGGTAGTGGTCAACCGAAATACAACCTCGAGTGATGTAGGGTAAGGCGACAAGGGCCTAGGGCGATTAAAAAGATGCCTTGCTCTTTTTTTTTATTACAATGTACAACCCAATTTTTTTTGGTTGGTTGGAAGACAATACCTTCAGACCTTAGAACGCATTACACTCTTTCGCTTCGCGAGCTAAGAAACTTACAAGTTAGCTACGTCGCTGTAAGTGACTGCCATTTATAGCCACGAATATCGATATTTATAGCCCTGAAAATAATGAATTGGCAGTTCCTAACACTTACATCCATATGTTTATTTATTTCATTGCACTTAGGGATAGGATCCCTACTTAGGAGATGATATTGGGAGTTTAGTTGGGTTAAACTGTTTTTGTTTTTTTATTTTTGCAGATACAAAAGAACGTAAGTATGAAACATTCTCAGCATTACAGAATTAATAATACTGACTAAGCCTGTATGTATCTACGTATTTGTAACTTTGATATTTTAACAACAGTGGCAGCATGTTGTACCGAAATTATAATTCAAAAATCTGCCACATATAGGATGTGTCCATTTGTCACAGTCCTAGAGATAATATTGAAATAATGGATGTAGAATTCCTATAGTAAGGCCTGCCATCTCATCAGAAACAAGGGTCCGACTGCAATAGTGTAGTTCACCTTAGTTTCAGCAGATCGTTCATAAAAATATCAATCCACCTGGTTACAGTGGATTTTCTTTCTTCTAAAAGTCGTATATTCAATACATCGAAATACAGAGAATGTTTTAACTAATCAAAATAGAAAATTTACATTTCTTATTAAATTTCTTTGTGATCCTTCTTGATATATTATAAAAAAAATCTACCGGCTGCCACTTTGAGATTTTTAGACAAATTCTGTTAAGATTTTGATAAATAATATACGTTATTCGTTGAACAAACACCGTAGGAATGGGGTATTTTCTGGGGCCAATGCCTCTATGTTCGAGATTTTTGGCATTGTTGCCATTCTACAAACCTCTAACAACTCCAGAACGGAAGGTCGGATCGACAAACGGACTTCACCATCGTCTTTGGACCTAGGTATTTTCAGGGGCTATATTCTCCCCCCCCCCTCCGCTGTTAGTTTAAAAGTCAGAAATGCAACCTTCTCATTTCAATTGTCAGCTACAGTCTAATGGGTAAGATCTCGGACTCATATGCTGCAAGTTGTCGGTTCGAATCCGTATATCTTCTGTTTGTTTTGTTTTCTCAATGTCCGTTGGGTTTTTTTCTTTCTTATTTTAGTAACTTTTTTTTTTTATTTTTCCTTACGTAATGTACTTTCTTTTTTTTCATTATTATTTTTAACTTTTGTTATTATTAGGGGTACTTTAGCACAAAATAATATTCAGTTGTTTTATTTTATTTTAGCTCAAGAGAACTGAAGCAAAAGAACATATTTTTTAGATAAAATTACCCTTACTTCATATTCATAGTTGTTTGTGCCCTCCCCCACCCTCTCTGCAAATCTTCATTGTGAAATGAAATCCAATATATTTTTCTACTTCTACTAGTCGATACCATTTTTCGCTCCGGAACCCTTGCATGTATAGCATTAAAAAAAAACAAACGTTTATTTATTTAGCAAATTCATATGGAGATCGGAGAATACACGACTTCCCAGTTCGTTGTGGGCTTCTCCACTTAACTCAGGTGTATTGCGAGTTGGCACTCACACGTGGGGGTTGCCGCAAAATTACTTCATTTTTGCATGTATCTTCCAAACGCAGAAATGTTTGTTAATGACTGATATACCGTTCAATAGAACTTTCAAATACCAACATTTTCTCAATATAATGTTCTCTTCCAACTTTTATACTTTTCGTTTAAATTGAGAAAAATTTCACCCTTTAAAAGGCGCTATCTTGGAAACCCAAAACTTTTTTCGAAAGATTTTATAGCACTTTGTTTGTCCTAAAAAGCTCTACATTTTATCCATTTACATGACCAATCTATCTCTTATAGTTTGGTCACAAAATTGGAAAAACGTTAAATCTTATGACAATGACAGACAGAATAACGCTTTTATAGAATTTAATTTAAGTACTGTGTGTGGCATTGCGAATGTCACATTAGCTGTCCGATGCTTCCCCGCAGGCAACAAGCTCTCAAGTTTATCGGGCAGCTAATGTGACATTGGGAATGCCACCCACAGTACATCATTGAAATGTTAACAGTTCTGTTCCTTTTTTTAATTGTAAGAATTTTAATTCTTCTTTTCAAAGCTCATTGCATACGGTTAAAACATTTTGAGTGCGATACGTTTCAGAGAAATTCTAAAATCTAGCAACATTATTTATATCAAAACCAGCAAACACTCTGTGAAGAAAAAAAAATGTAAAATTGCAAAAGAAAATACTTATTAATTTGAACAAATATTTAATCACTGAAAAACGATTGAACGCTATTATGAAGGTATTTCTACTACTTTTAGAGTTACTTTATTCATATTATATGAAAACTAACCGGGTACCGTTGCTTCTCTCCGGATCCCTTGCATATGTAACGTAAAAAAACGCTTTATTTATTTAGCAAATTAATATCGAGTTCGGAGAATATACGACTTCCCAGCCCTTTGTGGTCTTCTCCGCAGATGTATTGTGAGTTTGCGCCACACACTTCATGGACATCTCCTCCCCCCTAAAAAAAGTTTATTTTTATACTTTTTACATTGTCTACAGTATGGAAGCTACCCACATGCCAAATTTCAAGTTTGTAGCACGTTGGGAAGTTTGCTATACATCTCGCACAGATACACATACACATATATCCATAAATTTTCCTTTTATATTATAAATTAATGTATATTGTAAATATTCAATTTCTCATGCTATTTAATATTTTTTAAAGATCGGCTCATTACTAACGAATATAATTTATGTATGATCACAGAAAACTACAACCGATAAGTGAAAACACTTTTCTATTAAATTTAAATGTTTTAATGCATCGTGTTATGTAGAGGACTAGAGGTTCATCACAAATTATTAGTACCAGGGCTTTGGAGCAGACAAAATTTGTAATTGCTCCGCTCCAGCTACGCTCCGACATGAAAATACTTGCTCCATGCTCCGCTCCAAGCTCCAAATACATTTTTAAGTCGTATTGCCAAAGATCAAATATTAAAAAACAAGCAGTTTTATTAACTAAATTTTATTAATCATCATAATTAATTCTATAAAACAGAACAGCTCTTTCATTGCCTGTCTTGTATCATTTAATACCAATTTTAAGACAGAAAATAATCACTCGACACTGGCTTGTGCAGTGGGCACACTCGATGCAACTCGCCAGGCAGCTTGAATGAGGTGTGGGTAACCGTCCTTAGCTTCAAATGCTGATTTTACTTTGAGCCTACCCATAACCTCGATTACATGACAATCTTGGTGAAAATTCCTCTCAAATTCTTCTTTATTCGAATGTTGCATTTCTGAAACTCTCAGACGTTTTTCCAGCTTGTCCAGTTCTTTTTCAAAATCATCATCTTCTGAAGAATTGTCTGCTGAAATCGAACTATTTGTTTTTCCTTTCTTGCTATTCGATGTGGTTGCTCGGATTCAATTGTGGAGGGTCCAGCCTTTCACTCTCTTGCCTCATATCAAAACGTTTAAAAATCTTTAGTTTTTCGAGTCGTCGGGCGATATCCAAAAGTCCTTCTTTTGCTTTTGTCGTTTGCGACGAACTCAGTAAAATTGTATACCGGGGATCTACATAGACTCCAGCAAGAAAATGGGTGTTTTGGAAAAGATTTTTGTCACATTTTCGCATGGAGGTCAAAATTCCCATAGCAATCTGTCCGCCATTGTCTTGGAGAAATTTTGCAAGTTTTTGCCACTCCTTCATGTAAACTTCCGGAGTTATGTAAGCTGCTTGAAAAGTAAAATTTGGCTTTGCTAGGAGATCTCTTGCCGTGCCGGAGTGGCCGAGCAGTCTTGACGGCAGTCTGCCGTGCAGACATTGTGTCGGCATCCGGGTTCGATTCCCGGTCGTGGCTTGGCTGTTTCAATTCCCTTTCCTGTGTTTGTCAGCCTCTTCTTCACTTTCTTTGCGGTCTGACGTCACTCCTTAATGGCGTCCTGGGGCAGGCAACAGGAAACTACCCCAGTATCTTTCCCTAGGTTTTTCCGGGAGTTCCACGTGAATTCCATAAAATTGGACCGGACAGAATACTATGGATGGATGGATGGATGGATGGATGGATGGAGGAGATCTCTTATATTCTTAGTTTCGTGCCATTCGGCTTTAGTTAATATCAACTCTCTGGCTCCAGCCGCACCTACTTGTTCCTAATAATGTTGAAAAACAAGTAGACGATCAACCATTGCAAACGTTGAACCCCAATGAGTCACAGTATCCAAAGGTTGGGTTAGCTCATGATTTTTTAGAAGAATACTGCCAATATTTGGGGTTCGTAATTTGATAAAATCATTTAAATAATGAAGTTACACAAAATTTAAATAAAAGACAAGTATCAATAATAGCTTTTATAGACTTTAGCAAGGCTTTCGATAATATTGACCATAAAATTCTATTAAAAAAATTAGAAAATTACGGTATAAGAGGAGATTTTCATGATCTTATCTAAAATTACTTAAAAAAAATAGAAAATTCAAAATCCACATAAATAATTTAATAAGTAAAACTCACAATGTTAAGAGAGGTGAACACGTTTAAAATTTAGGTCCTCTGTTTTTTTATTTTATATATAAATTCTATTGGTGATATTATTAAAAAGTGCAAGATTTACATTTATGCCGATGGTGTAATACTAATAAGTAGCAACCAAAATCAAACTTTTACTTCAATAAATCTTCAACAAGATTACTCTTCAATAAGAGTAAAATATAAAATTTTGAATATAGAAGAAAAATTTATTTATAATGTAGTCTTGAAAAATATATATAAATACTCTTCTGAAAACAAAACAAGACTTAGTTGGTTGAAGATTTTCAACATTCCTACTATAAACAATAAGTTTCATTTCAGAGTAAATGAATATACTTACTCAAAAATATTTAGACAAATAAATTGGAATAATTATAATTGTAATAATTGTAGTGAAATAAAAAACCAATTAATATATCATATAGTCAATAAAAATGCAGTCAAAAACTTTTAATCTATGCTTTAACATTAATTAAATTTTGTTATTGAAAAGACAAACATTAAACTTTCCAGCACCTATAAAACAGAAATAATTCTATAATTACAACTAATAGGACTGGTAAACATTAAAAAAAAAATCTGGAGCAGTGGAGCAGTCAAAAACTTGTGTGCTCCGGCTTCGCTCCAGCTCCGGGCAAAAACCCATTGCTCCACTGCTCCGTGCTCCAGCTCCGGGCTCCGCTCCAAAACCCTGATTAATACTGATTTCAAAATAGCTCAAAACACTTGTGGTTGAACTACACTTGTGGCAATTTATACTATTAGTCGCTGATGTTAGTGGCAATGTAATTGTTTTAAAATTCTTGACAAGTTTTAGCCACTGCAGTCTTGTATCCTTGGTAAAGCGTTCCGTGACCAACAAGACTAGCTGAGATTGTAATGGTCAGTCCGACATTAACTCTCGTGAGTGAAACCCACTTTCCATTTTACAGAGGGCTAGATGAACCCTAGGGCCGCTTGGAGGAAAACTCCCGTCTTCAGATTAGGTACAATGAATTTTCTTATTTACTAAGTTGATTTGATAATTTATTTAATAGTCAACGTTATCTAAAAAATTTACAATTCAATACAATCTGCAGATTTTTGAAGCTAAACTTTGTTTTAATTTTTTTTTTTTAAATCTTCATTTTTGAATTAAACTACAACCTCGTTTATCCGGACTAACTGGGACCAAAGGCAATCCGGATAATGTGGGTAATAAGTTAAACAAATCCTTAAATAAACAGACTTACCCCTTATTACGATAAAAAACTGTTTTGTAGCTTCAACGCCTTGTGACACTAGTAAAGCTTTCTTAAACTCGACAAAAAGCATTTTATTACCATAATTTATTGTAGAATCTATGCAGGAACTGTACATTTAGTCAAAATAAAAAGCGAATGTTTGGCGTACTTATAGTTATATTCTTGTTATAGTAGTTAAAATTGTCTATGTGAACATTAAATAAAAAAACAAATGTGTACAAATCTGATCCGGATCACCGAATGCCGGATAAACGAAGTTGTTGTGTATTTTCAATTTTCAAAGAAATTTATCCTCGGTTTCTGAGGAAATTATAAATGTAAAAAATGTTACGCATTACAATGGAATAGTGAATAAAATTTTATTTAAAGGAATCTTGGCATGGTTTGTAACGATAAAAATATCATAGATGTGTTGCTGTCCTTTATGAATTTTAAGCTAGGAGTTATTTTCATTGCTGGCAGGTTGGTGTTGTCGCTATGGCATTGACCTCTCATCTCTGAGTACCAGGGTTCGGTTCTCATGTGGGTTTCGTAGTGTTGAACGATCCGCGCTGGGCAGGTTTTCTCGGGGTTCTCCCGCTTCCCTGCACTCCTCCCACCATACTTTCTCTATCGTTAACTTCCGTGAGTTAGTACAATAAGCCTTCGGTCGCAGTGCTTGATTTCCCTGCCACCCACATTCACCACATAAACATAATTATATACAGTGGAACTTGGATAATTCGAACTTAATTGGAAATTCTGGATAATTCGAATTTTTTGCTCGGTCCCTAGAATTCTGTATTAAAATAATGTTAAAAAATCGTGGATAATTCGAATTTTATTTTGGATAATTCGAATTTTTCGTATGATTGTCCTTAAAATACTAAGGTAAAAATTGTTCTTGAGACTTGTCTCAGCTAAGATACATTATTTATTTTAATGGATTTTCTAAGGAAAACAAAAGCAAGGGTTGGAATGTATTTTTGTATCAATTGATAGGTTGGAATCATATGCTATGACTCAAAGATTGCATTCAATGAAGCAATTAAAAATATCTGCCTTTTTTTTTTTAAAGTGATTAATAATTAAGCTAGTAAAAAATGTTTGATTTAATAAAAAAAAATGTAGCAGTATTCTAAGATAAACTTTGTGCGTTAAATCTTTGATCGTGGAGTTAATCTTTTTTATTTATCTTTTCTGTTTGAAAGAATTTATGTAATTCGAATTTTTGGATATTTCGAACTTTTTATCTGGTCCCTTAAACTTCGAATTATCCAAGTTTGACTGTACTGTGATTCTCAAGATATTGTCAAGAAAAGTGGGAATAAGAGATAGATAGCGTAATAATCTAACAAAACAAAAACAAAACAAAAAAAATCCGTTCGCTTTAGGATCGTTAAGGGAAGAATTAAGACACTTGTAATCTTTGGTATACCTGTAAGTAACTGGGTTTCAAGTTTAAGTGGCGGTTTGAAGGAATTAGTCAATGTTTGTATAGGATAAAGTGAGAAGATTAAAAGTGCAATAAAAAATAATAATAATAAAAAAAAAAACTAGATAAAGATAAATTACATTTAGGTAAGGGAGGGATAAAATGTCTGTTTCTCTTTTTTTTTCTTGCCTTAACAGATTAATTGCCCATTTTATTGTTTTTCTATTTTCATTTACTTCTCATTGTCACGTAACAAATGAAATAGTTCCATAGACCTATTCTGTAGCTTTACGCCAAATGTCTAGAAATCCTTAAGATATGAACCGTCCACAAGACATAACAATGACTGCTTTATATGCGCTTCATATAACATATCCTATTGCTCTAAACTAAACTTTTAACTAAACTTTTTAAAGTTAGTTTGGAAGCAACTCGACACCAGCACTCAAGAGGTGCGAGAAAAAGTTTTTTTGAAACTTCGAGTGTTTACTTCACGCTGAAGTCCTTCGTTCTTGACTTTCATCTACTGCTTCATTTCGCCATCTTTTCTTCCGTAATTTTTTTTTTAATCCCTTTCTTTATCTCTGCTACGGAACTAGAATTAATAACAAAAACCAAAGCTGCAAAACTAGCCTCTCCGTCGCTTCTCAGCACCGCATTTTTAATCACGATATCAACGAGAGCAAAACGAGACTTGTCACTGGAAGTTTACTTGCTCGTATAAGGGATCTTTCAATAATTACGTGAGGTTAAAAGAGGGATTGGGAGGGGGGCGGCAAATTATCACCAAGAGGGGGGGGGTCAACGAAAACCTTACGTTAACTTTTTCATTCAGAGAATATACATATTATAATAGATTACAACATTTTGTAATATTGACTTTTTGAAATCTCACGTGAAAGGGGGGAGGTCCACCAAATCTCACCAAATCTCACCCAAGGGGAATGAGGCTCCAATTTTTAAAAAAAACACCACGTAATTAATGGATGGCCCCTAAAGCGATGCGGATGTCGCCGACCTGCAAAAGCCAAGTTTTCCAACACGTTTGAAGCAATTTTTGGAGAACTTGTAAAGCAGCCATAAGTGAGTTGGATAACTGAGGTAATGATCGACAGTTTAGAAATCTGAAAGACTTACAAATGTGGGAATATTAATTGATTCAAATGAGTCCATCTCTCACAACGAAATCTACAAATTTGCCGATGATTTACTGAATCAAGAATATACCAATCGAACACAGAACAAATTGTCCACTTCTTTGAAATCTTAATTTATTCACAAACTTCGAAGAAACCATAATATTACATTAAAGCTTTAATAGCTGATAAATGGACAATTTACATATGAATTGTCCGGGATTTTTTTAATAGCGAATAAGCTTACAACAATCATTTGATAAAAAAATGATTTAGCAAAAGCATTTATAGTAACTTTAGAAAAAACAAAACAAAACAAAACACCATTTTCGATATTAATGATAAGACAATAAAATAATTAAAATAAAACTATAAAATATTGAAACTGTTCCAAATACTGTAGAACACAGGAAATACACACTATGTATATGTAATTTATAAATGTGTTTTAGGACTTACAAATTTTAAAAAAATCAAATGTTTAATTGAAATTTTAAGAAAACAAAATCTATTATTTTATCCAAACGCTTTTACAGAGCAGCCAAATTTAACTGAAACGAAACAAGAACAAAATGTAACACTACTTGTTTTCCATGCTGCCATTAAATATTTAAAATAAAATCAAAAATACAGTTTTTTTAATATTAAAACAACAAAGAACTATAATGCTGTAATGCAGCATTCCAAATAATAAAAGTCTATGTTATATACTAGTATTAAGGTATGCCTCAATATGTAAGGCTGCTTCACACGTATCCTTCACTATGTAAGCAGTACAAAATAGGATACTGAGCAAGA
>JAFIDM010048849.1:0-11285 GCA_023159025.1 Thereuonema tuberculata
GCCTGAGTGCTGCCCAAGGATTTGAATTCCACATTTTGTTCTTGTTTTTTATTTCTTTACTTTAGTCATTGAGGGGTCACTGTCGCCATCATGTATTATCAATACCTACCCTCGTACGCCTTTTGAGTCTTGCACTGAGCTGATTAGCTCTGGCTGAGGAGAGCCCAATAAGCTCGAAACGGCCGTCCCAGAGTATCAGCTCGACTCAAAAGGCATTCTTAATTAAAATAGTTTTACTTTATTAAAAATCCTTAATCTATACTAATTTTAGAGTGTTTCCACATTACCCACACTTTTTGTAGTTTCCTAAAATTATTGTACAATTAAAAAATTAATATTTACACTTTAAAAATTAACTTTTTATATTTATTAGTATTATTTTTACATGAAAGAGAGTACAAGGTAAGTTTAGGTAAATTTTCAATAAAATATAACAAAAACAAAAACATATATATTAAAAAAACAAAGTGGGTTTCCACATTTCCACCTCCTCCTATACTAGACTTATAATTCATGTGCGAACGAAGTAGTAATAAATTGTGTGAAGTTAAACTGTAACGCAACTGGGGTGAGATAGAGGTTTAGGCTCCCAGCGATTCCCAACCAACGGAACTAATTGAGGTCGGATGGTCTGCGTTTAAACTCCGAGTAAGAAAGTCGGCACCCATTTGATAGAGGGCTGGGTGAACCCTAAAGCCTGTCTGGAGGAGAAATAACTTTGGAAAAATCTCCGACCACCACCCCAGTCTAGTGCCTAAACCAAATAGTGTATATAAATAAATTTAAACAAGAAATTAAAAGCTCTATCAGAGGCATCTCAGGATTTTGGAATGAAAGGGATTATGATGGTTTCAATCAAAAAACAAAATCAGATCTAAAAATTCGGGTTTCGCATGCAATGGTATAGGAGTTATCTATCAATGAACACCATCCATAATAAGCATATACAGAGGATCTACATAGCCTCCCCCGCTCCCAGATATCTCAAAATGTGTAGATTAGTTCTTTTTATCGGTCCTAGGTTACAGCTTGCCTGTAAAATATAAGGGACCACTCTTGCTTTTATGCTTGCTAGATGTCACACACTGTAGTGGCCAAACGGTTAGAGATATTAGAATGAAACCTTCACCATTGTGTTCAGCATCAAATAGTAGCTCATCACATCCAAAAAATCAGACCTCTAGGACCACTCCCTGACCGGATTTCGAGGGGTCAAAAGTTGGTGCTTCAATACGCTTTTATCAAATCAAATTTAACCTACATGAAAAGATTATTACATAAAAGAACATAAGAAACGCACATAACTATAAAAACGATAAACCAAGTATCAATACATTTTTCTTTTATCATGTCTCAGCAACCGTTTGTCAGGTAAAAACGTGACCACCAGCAATGTGTTCAGAAGGGTTGATATTGGGGGAACGTCTATCGCCGTTTTCCTCTTTATCCGAAGCGATCACTTTTGACCACTCAACTTCCAGTTTGCTGTAAGGGTCCATTAGGTTCATTGTAACCGCTGGTTAGGTTCACTCTACGTTTTTTTATAAAACTAGTCGGTTGCCCGTCGCTTCGCTCCGGAAGCCTCGCGTATGTAACGGAAAACAATTTGTATTTATTAAAAAAAAAAACACACACAAATTACATCAAGTAAAATAAAACTAAAATTTTTTTAAAGTTTTTTTTTTGTTTTAATTTTTTTTTGTCTATATTCTCTTAACCCACGACTGCTTTTAGAATCAGCGTGTGAATCATATCTGTTATTTTTTATTTTTTATATTTATTTTTATTTTTATAGAGATTTTATTAATATAGATACAGTTTTCAGTGGCTTTTGAGTTAAAAATAGTGAGTTTTCAGTATTCTACTTATTAGAAATAGTGCTTCTTTCTTTCTTGAGTGTCTTTTATTTCCATTGATACTTTATAGTGGTTTTTGAGTTATAAATAGTGATTGTTTTTGAGTAACAAAAAGTGGTTTATCAGTATTCTACCTAACAGAAATAATGATTCTTTTTTTTTTCTTTTCGTTTTTATTCAATTCCAATTGATACTTTTCAGTGGTTTTTGAGTGACAAATAGTGAAAATTATCTACTAATCTAGGCCATCAGATTGTTCGATATAGATATTTAAAGAAGAGATGTTAGTATGGACGTTGGTTGATATAGATGATAAATGAAGATCATAGCTTGCTTACGAAATTCTTCGCAACAAATTGATTGTGAGTATTCTATAGAGTGAAGATAACCAAATTCTGTTGAATTGTGACTCAAAGACATAAAGTTGTACGTGAGTGAAGACAACGTTTTCCAAATATATGGCAACTTTATTTAGAGTTTGTCCTTGAGCTTTATTGATAAATATCGCATAAGAAGGTCTGATCGGAAATTGTTTTCTTGTGAAAGTGAATGGAAGTAGATTACCGCATGGCTCCATAGACATCCTATGGATGAAAACAAAATCTCCTTTGTGAGTTCTGTTATAATTTCGGTTTCTATGAGATCATTATCGAATGAACGGCATTTACGTTGAGTTCCATTGCAGTATGCAAACTTGGGATTGATGTTTCGCAACAATGTTATTGGAGATCCAATCTTCAATGACAAACGATGTTGAGGAATACCGCTGAGATTCAATGCGTTCAGATACTCGGGCAGATAGAAATGTTCGTGTGGTGGATTATCAGAAGTGTCAATTTTATTCGCACTTGTATTGTATGCTCTGTAGTCTCTCCTTGTATTCTTAGACTTATCATTCGATTGATGTTATCGACACTCTCGTTCATCTTGGTTGATGAGCCGCATATTTATCGTGAGTTATTTGACTTTGATGTGATTCTAGCTTTATGAATTACAAATAGTGATTTTTCAGTAATCTACCTAATAGAAATACTGCTTCTTTCTTTCTTGACTCTCTTTTTCCTTTCCAATTGATACTTTTGAGAGGTTTTTGAGTTACAAATAAAAATGGTTTTTGAGTTACAAATAGTGATTTTTTCAGGATACTACTTAATAGAAATACTGCTTCTTTCTTTCTTGACTCTCCTTTTTTATTCCAATTGATACTTTTCAGTAGTTTTTGAGTTACAAATAGTGATTTTTCAGTATTCTACTTAATGGAAATACTGCTTCTTTATTTCTTGACTCTTTTTTTCATTCCAATTGATACTTTTCAGTGGTTTTTAAGTTTCAAATAGTGATTTCTCAGTATTTTACCTAATGAAGTACTGCTTCTTTCTTTTTTGACTTTCATTTTTATTACAATTGTTACTTTTCAGTCAAAGTCAGTTCAGTTTTTACAGATAAGTCAAAAAAGCAATATGAAGAGAATTGTAGTTCCCTTAGCCTATTGGATAAGATATCTGACTTCGGATCAGAAGGTTGCAGGTTCGATTCCTGTCGCGGATGTTTCATTGTAAAAATTCTTTCTATTTTTCATTCTCACAGAAAACTGCGCCGGACAGACAGACACACACACACAGACAGACAGAGAAATAAAAGATTTTAGTAATACAGATTGTGCATATTAAGGGGCCGCTTTGCTTTTGACACTGTCTAAAAACATTAATTATCTTGTTTTTATCGTATTTTCTTTAATGGTTCAATAGCAAGTTAAAGAGAAAGAATCCCCTCCCGAAATTCTGAAACCGAAGTTGTCTTTGGTTGTTTCAGATCAGTTCCCTAAGTTGCCTCCCCATGAAATAAAATCCTATATATGCCCCTGTCATGTATAGCAATGTGCAGGCAAATGATGTATTAAATTGGGCGTTTATTGTTCGGTGGATAAAAGTATCCTAGGTAGATGTTTCCCACCGGAGCAAATGCTGGGTCGAGGGTCACTGGTGGTAAGGCTACAACGTTTCATTGACTGAGGACCCAAATGAGATCCGGTGGTCAGCCCAACGCTCGTCCGCCTATAAAACCGGAACCAATTCTTTAGAGGCTGGGTGGACCCTAGCATCCAATCTGGAGGAGAATTTAGATTGAAAAAAATCCCTAAAATCCGCCGAGGGTCTGGGATTCCTCTGACACACCGCAGTCAACCTGTTTGCTGATAGAGGAAAAAAAAAGTATTATTTTGAAATGTGTTATTTTGAAATGGAGAATGCATCATGAGTTTCATACAAGAGGGCGTCCATTAATTAAGTAAGGTGGGTTTTTTTTTTTTTTTTAATTGACCCCCCCCCCCCCCCCTTGGTGTTTTTGTTTTTTTGGGGCGGGGCGGGACCCTCCCCTTCATATGAGATTTCCCCTATAATTTTAAATAATTAAATTTATTAGATATATTCATGTATTTTGCTTCATACCACTATTAATAAATATTAATAAATACCTAAAGCATTAAGCTCATTGCACATAGATCCGAAAATCGGACGGCGGATCTAAAAATCGGACGTATTCAATTTCACTTATGGGTTTCCTTAAGACGAAGATTCATTTCGGAGAATTCACTGTATTTCAAGCAACGGCTTCTGTGTCTTTGTACTTTTCTTCTTAAAATAAAAGTAGCGTTAGGTTTCTTTGAGACGAATATTCATTTCGGAAAATTAAAATAAATGAAAATAATATTAAAATAAAATGACTCTCCACTTAAGAAACCCCTTAAGTGAAATAGAATACGTTCGATTTTTAGATCCGCCGTCCGATTTTCGAATCCATGTCTGCAATGAGCTTAACGCTTCAGGTATTTATTAATATTATTAATATTATTAATATTAGTAGTGGTATGAAGCAAAATACATAAATATATCAAGTAAATTTAATTATTTGAAACCATAGGGGAAATCTCATATGAAGGGGAGGGGGTGTCCCACCACATCATACCAATCTTACCAAGGGGGAGGGGGGGGGGAGTCCAAATTAAAAAAAAAACAAAAAAAAAACCCACCTTACTTAATTAATGGACGCCCTCTTGTATGAAACTCATGATGCATTCTCCATTTCAAAATAACACATTTCAAAATCATACTTTTTTTTTTCCTCTATCAGCAAACAGGTTGACTGCGGTGTGTTAGAGGAATCCCAGACCCTCGGCGGATTTTAGGGATTTTTTTCCAAACTAAATTCTCCTCCAGATTGGATGATAGGGTCCACCCAGCCTCTACGGAATTGGTTCCGGGTTTACAGGCGGACGAGCGTTGGGCTGACCAACGTATGTCATTTGGGTCTTCAGTCAATGAAACGTTGGGAGCCTTACATCAGGTGACCCATGACCCAGCATTTGCTCGGGTAGGAAACATCTACCTGGGATAACATCTATCGAACAATAAACGCCCAATTTAATACATCATTTGCCTGCCCATTATTATACATGGCAGGGGCAAATATAGGATTTTATTTCATTGGGAGGCAACTTAGGAAACTGACCTGAAACAACCAAACACAACCTCGGTTTCAGAATTTCGGGAGGGGATTCTTTCTGTTTAACTTGCAATTGAACCAATAAAGAAAATACGAAAAAAAAACCCCAGATAATTAATGCTTTTAGACAGTGTCAAAAGCAAAGCGGCCCCATAATATGCACAATTTTACAAACAAATGTATAGTGAACCTAACCAGCGGTTAGAATGAACCTAAAGGACCCTTACACCAAAACAGAAGTTGAGTGGTCAAAAGTGATCGCTTCCGATAAAGAGGAAAAAGGTGATAGACGTTCCCCCAGTATCGACCATTCTGAACCAATTGGTGGTGGTCACGTTTTTGCCTGACAAACGGTTGCTGAGATATAATAAATGAAAAATGTATTGATACTTAAAAGAAAATAAGAAACGTACATAATTAGAAAAAAAAAGACAAACTAACAAACAAAAATTCACTGAGCTAACTGAATTAGCTCAGTGAATTTTTGTTTGTTGGTTTATCGTTTTTATAGTTATGTGCGTTTCTTATGTTCTTTTAAGTAATAATCTTGTCACGCACGTTAAATTTGATTTGATAAAAAGTATTGAAGCACCAACTTTTGAGCCCTCCACATCCGGTCAGGGAGTGGTCCTACAGGTCTGATTTTTTGGACGTGGTCACCTACTATTTGATGCTGAACACAATAGTGAAGGTTTCATTCTCATATCTCTAATCGTTTGGCTACAGTGTGTGACATCTAGCAAGCATAAAAGCAAGAGCGATCCCTTATGTTTTACAGGCAAGCTGTAACCTAGGGGCCGCTAAAAAGAACTAATCTACACATTTTTAATATATCTGGGAGCGGGGGAGGCTATGTAGACCCTCTGTATATGCTTATTATGCATGGTGTTCATTGATAGATAACCCCTATAGCATTGCATGTGAAACGCGAATCTAGCTTTTTAGACCTGATTTTGTTTTTTGGTTGAAACCATCGTAATCCCTTTCTTGCCAAAATCATGAGGATGCCTCTGATACAGCTTTCACTTTATTGTTTTAATTTATTTATACACACTATTTGGTTTAGGCGCTAGACTGGGCTGGTGGTCGGAGATTTTTCCAAAGTTATTTCTCCTCCAGACAGGCTTTAGGGTTCACCCAGCCCTCTATCAAATGGCTACCGACTTTCTTACTCGGAGTTTAAACGCACACCATTCGATCTCAATTAGTCCCGTTGGTTGAGAATGGCTGGGAGCCAAAACCTGTCGCTCACCCCAGTTGCGATGCAGTTGAACTTAACACAATTTATTACTACTTCGTTCGCGCATGAATTGTAAGTCTTACTTTCCTAGTACGTATCCTCCTTTTGAACTTCTGGATGAATCTTCTTGAAACTGGGAGTGCATATTTATGAACAAGAGACAATTTAAATTTTCTATTTAATTATTCCGTGATGGTCCTTATGGAGAAATTAGAGAAAGGAGAAGACAATTCTGTATTTAATTCTCCGAGAAAAGCTAAACAACTTAAATAATGGATTTCTTTCAATGTATTAAATAAGGAATATTAATCTTCTTATCAGAAGTCTTAATGAATTCACTAACATTAATAGATTAAAATTGTAATCACATACCTTATGATAATGAGGATTTAATTAGCCTTTTTTTGATTTTTCAGAAAAAAAAATCTACTAGTTGTATAGAATAGTATATATTATAATTTTCGAAGAAAATTTTATTTTCATCAATTAAAACAAAAGAACCAAAAAGATTTAACGTGCCTAGATTACCAAAAAAAAAGACAAAAGCACGTTAATCCTTTTTTTTGTTTAAATTATTTATTGAGAAAGGTTTCTTGGAATGTTTTATTTACACTCACTTCCAAAAGTTAAGCACGGAGAGGAAAAATGTTAACTTCCATAAGAGATCTGAATTAAAGAAGCTGAAATTTGCTGCAAGGATAGAAGGAAGTATTCAAATTATATAGGTAACAGCCAATCACGGTTTTGAGTCGAGAAATATGCAAAACAGGCAGCCGTATAAGAAGCCGGCATTGTGGAGGATTACAGGAGTTGCATGTAAGTGCTGATGAAAGGTGTTTAGAACATACGTACGATTTGTTTTCAAGTTAGACGTGTTTCTATGGCTTCCAGAAGACGATTCTGAGCGCTGGCGGTCTAACGGACGCATTGAAGCAGGACAGTCTATAACAGATGTTGCTCGCTTCTTCGGCGTTCATCATTCCGTCATTTCACAATTATGGAAACAATTCCAAACCAGCCAAACAGTTGTTCAAAGACCTGTAGCCGGTCGTCCAAGGGTTACGACCCCCGCGGAAGATCGATATATTGTTGTTGTAGATTGACCTCCCCACGTGTGATATCTATGGTTGTAGCGCCATTGGTAAAACGATATCTGCCACTACTGTTCGTCGAATGATACACATGAATGGTCTGTACGCCCGGGTATCAAGAGTGTGTGTTCCTTTATCTGTCCAATCCAGAGGGACACAATTACAGTGGTTCCGCAAGAATGTGAATTGGACTATGTCTGATTGGGGTAACGTTATGTTCACAGATAAGTCCAGATTTGCCCTACAACCCGATGATAAGCGTGTAAGAGTCTGGAGGGAACAAGGCACTTGCAATCGGCCTCAGAACATCACCGAACGTCACGCATCATGGAAGTATCATGGTCTGGGCAGGGTGATTTCAAGACAAAAAAAAAACCGGTTAGAGATATTATAATGAAACCTTCATCATTGTGTTCAGCATCAAACAGTAGCTCATCACATAGTGCTATCAAACACCACATCCAAAAAATCAGACCTCTAGGACCACTCCCTGACCGGATGTGCAATGGTCAAAAGTTGGTGCTTCAATACACTTTTATCAAATCGAATTTAATGTGCATGACAAGATTACTACTTAAAAGAACATACGAAACGCACGTAACTATAAAAACGATAAACAAAAATTCACTGAGGTAATTCAGTTAGCTCAGTGAATTTTTGTTTGTTAGTTTTTTTTTTCTATTAAGTGCATTTCGTAGTTTCTTTTAAATATCAATACATTTTTCTTTTATCATATCTCAGCAACCGGTTGTCAGGCAAAAACGTGACCACCACCAATGTGTTCAGAAGGGTCGATATTGGGGGAACGTATCGCCGTTTTCCTCTTTATCGAAAGCGATCACTTTTGACCACTCAACTTCCGTTTTGCTGTAAGGGTCTATCAGATTCATTGTAACCGCTGGATAGGTTCACTCTTTTGTTTATAAAATTGTGCATATTATGGGGCCGCTTTGCTTTTGACACTTTCTAAAAGCATTAATCATCTTGTTTTTTTTCGTATTTTCTTTATAGGTTTTAATTGCAACTTAAACAGAAAGAATCCCCTCCCGAAATTCTGAAACCGAAGTTGTCTTTGGTTCTTTCAGGGCAGTTTTCTAAGTTGCCTCCCCATGAAATAAAATCCTATATATGCCCCTGCCATGTATAGCAAAGGGCACGCAAATGATGTATTAAATTGTTTATTGTTCGATAGATAAAAGTATCCCAGGTAGATGTTTCCCACCGGAGCAAATGCTGGGTCATGGGTCACTGGAAGTAAGACTCCCAACGTTTCATTGACTGAGGACCCCAATGACATCCAGTGGTCAGCCCAACGCTCGTCCGCCTGTAATTCTATAGTGGGAAACAATTCTATAGAGGCTGGGTTGACCCAATCATGCAATCTGGAGGAGAATTTAGTTTGAAAAAAATCCCTAAAATCCGCCGAGGGTCTGGGATTCCTCTAACACACCCGCAGTCAACCTGTTTGCTGATAGAGGAAAAAAAAAAGTATTATTTTGAAATGTGTTATTTTGAAATGGAGAACGCATCATGAGTTTCATACAAGAGGGCGACCATTAATTAAGTAAGGGTGTTAATTAATTAAGTAATTTTTTATTTTAAATTTGGGACCCCCCCCCCCCCCCCCCCTTGGTAAGACTGGTATGATGTGGTGGGACACCCCCTCCCCTTCATGTGAGATTTCCTCTATGATTTTAAATAATTAAATTTATTTAATATATTCGTGTATTTTGCTTCATACCACTATTAATAAATATTAATAAATACCTAACGCGTTAATCTCATTGCACATGGATCGGAAAATCGGACGGCGGATCTAAAAATCGGATATATTCTATTTAACTTAAGGGGTTTCTTAAGTGGACAGTCATTTTATTTTATTATTATTTTCATTTATTTTAATTATCCGAAATGAATATTCGTCTTAAAGAGACCTAAACGCTACATTCATTTTAAGAAGAAAAGTGCAAAGACACAGAAGCCGTTGTTTGAAATACAGTGAATTCTCCGAAATGAATCTTCGTCTTAAGCAAACCCATAAGTGAAATAGAATAATAAGTGAAATAGAATACGTCCGATTTTTGGATCCGCCGTCCGATTTTCGGGTCTATGTGCAAAGAGCTTAAGATCTACAATAGATGTGCGAATGAAGTAGTAGTAAATAGTGTGTGTTAAGTTAAACTGCACCGTAACAGAGTGCGCGAGTGGTTTCGGCTCCCAGCGATTGAATGAAAGATGATTTCAACCAATAAAAAAAAAAAAATCAGGTCCAAAATGCTAGATTCGAATTTCGCATGCAATGGGATAGGGGTTATGTACGAATGAACACCACACATCATAGAATATACAGAAGATCTACACAGACTTCCCCGCTCCCAGATATCTCAAAATGTGTAGATTAGTTCTTTTTTCTTTCGTACTTTCTTTTTTGGTTCAATAGCAAGTAAAAGAGAAAGATTCCCTCCCGAAATTCTGTAAACCAAGTTGTTTTTGGTTGTGTCAGATAAGTTCCCTAAGTTGCCTCCCCATGAAATTTTTTGTTCGGTAGAGATTATTTTTCACATGGGATTTCCCTAATATTTTTTAAGTAATTGAATTTATTTGATAAGTTCATGTATTTTGCTTCATATTATTGAATAAGTAAATAACTTAAAATTAAACATATTATTAAATAACTATTATTAAATAATTAAAAGCGTTACTGATGTCTTCAATGAAATATATTTTTTCTGTGAAAGAAGAGGAGAAAAATGATACTACGTTTAAGGTGATCACTTAGCGCTCTTTCACACGATGCCACCATTGCAGCTCCACCAGGAATTTTGGCAGCGCGGCCAAACACTCCAACAATCGAAGCAGCTCATTAAAGGGACACAAGCAATTCAGGCGACTGAAAACCTTTTATTTCTTTTATATATTTATTTTACCAATGCACCTAAACTTCTGAAAATTTAAGTATGAACTTGTGAAGCATCTAGGATTTCTATTTTCTTGTTTTTAATTTTCAAAATATTCTGTAATTAATTAAATTAAAATTCAAAACAGGCAATTTTTTGGAAGTTGTCAAGGTAGTACTGGATTTTTCCAAAAACTTGTCGAACATCTAAATGCTAAAAAAAATCGTAAAATAATGATTTGTGAAAAATATCAATCGGAAGGCACAAAGCTAAAGTTAGGATTCGCACTTCGAGTTGTCATCGGGAAGAGACTGGGACGGACCGTTTCGTCCTCATTAGGACTTCTCAGCCAGCCAAACTCCTCCGATGACAACCCAGAAAGTGCGCCCGGTGTAATAGTATCCCGACTCTCGCTCTCGAGAATGGGATCTCCCACCGAAGAAATCCTAACCATAAATTAAAAAAGGGGGGGAATACAAAACTTCCTTGTCCTGCATTAAAGCAAGCACAAAAGGAATTTAACGGCTGCATCAACTAAGTAAAATAGCCAAGTGTTTATAAATGAAAGAAGTTTAACGTGCCCGAATAATTCAAGAAAAATATCAATCGGAAGGCACAAAGCTAAAGTTAGGATTCGCACTTTGCCTTCCGATTGATATTTTTCTTGAATTATTCGGGCACGTTAAACTTCTTTCATTCA
>JAFIDM010048850.1:0-11283 GCA_023159025.1 Thereuonema tuberculata
TGGGTTATGGCCAAACATTATCGATTTGCATGATTTTTGGTGTAATACAGGCCCTGTGGAATGTCAACACTTTGATGGTGATTTTTCAGCTTCAAGCAGGCAGTATGAAGATCGTAAAAGGAATTTTTCCTGATACAGGATCTTTCGAAGACATTTAAGTGGTGAACAATTCAAAAGAGAATGGCTCATGTATTCTCCGTCCACAGGAAATGTGTACGGTTTTCCATGCGTCCTATTTAGTGAAACATATAAAGGCCGAACTCAATTTACTGCGATTGTAAGAATACCTCGCAGCGAATGAAAATGCACGAAGACAGTCAACGCATCGGGCATGTGTACAGACGCTGATCAGTAACGACACACACAAGGTCGAATCGACAGCTCTTTGGAAATTCAGTTCAACGAAGAACAAGAATACTGGATCAAAGTTCTGCAAAGAGTAGTGTCAGTGATCAAATTCCTCTCATCACGTGGGTTAGCTTTTCGCGGTGATACAGGACTCCTTGGTTCTCAACATAATGGTAACTACTTGAGAATTTTAGAGTTACAGTCTAACAGATCAGTCGTGACGAATGAGATTTCTCATTGTTCTAGAGTCCGAGACAATAGCCTCTTTCCGATGCTTCTCGCAAAATGTCGACATACTATTTTACAGAGCAGCTACAGGCAAAATTATATTCCAAGTATAGAAGAGTATTTTCAGTAGAAGAGCAAGTAGAAGAGTATGGAATTGAAATTATTACTTGTCATTTAGTAAAGCATCCAATTCATGAGTTATTTATATGGAAACGACAAATAAAAAGAAAAAAAATATAAAGTCCCGACTTTCCTTTAAAGAACCTTTTCAGATTTACCATATTAGACGGAAGAGTTGTTAAACAGATAACAGGAAAAAAAAATCCTTTTTAAAATTTATAAAGTAAACAAAAACCAAAAAAAAACCCAGGAGAATGTAAATACTTTCATATAAGACATTCATTCAAAATTTAAAATGCAATATTGCATTAATAAATTTTAATTAGACACAAAATTGCACATTTCACAGTGTATTTCATTTGCTAATCACAAAAAACACAAAATATAAAAAAAATATGCTAAAATGTTTCATTTCAATTTATGTTTAAATTTCATTGATAAATTTAAATCAAATGAAATACGGGAAAATGTACGAGGCTTTTTCTTTATTTTAGTCTAATTTTCATAACACTGAAAACCGTCAAACAATAAATTCGTCATGTATCATTTTCCTACTGATAGACAGTGCACAGTATACATTTCCTGAAACCTCAAAGGCTAAAGGCTAAAGTCAAGATCTTAGGCTTCTCGTGAATCTCAAGAAATATCGTTAGTCAAGACTGATCTGTTAGACTGTAATCCCAGAGTACGACTCTTTTCTAAGTTCTCATTTACACAAATATGATTTAATCAAAGTCAAGGAAAACCCTCTTATTTGTCTTCCATAATTTGCGAAGTAATCGAAATAATGGGAAATAAGGTTCTGAAAGTTATTGTAAAGGAAATCCAGGAAGCCAAA
Organism: Thereuonema tuberculata; assembly: GCA_023159025.1. Lineage (NCBI taxonomy): Eukaryota > Metazoa > Arthropoda > Chilopoda > Scutigeromorpha > Scutigeridae > Thereuonema > Thereuonema tuberculata. Next base: position 1,535 of record JAFIDM010048850.1, read on the forward strand.
TACTTTTCTTTGAGCGTTGATTAACATATTTCCATATTGACCAACGGAGTGTAGTGCTGAGATTTATTGGAATGAAGTGGTAGAATGTTTTCTCATCTTCATCCCCATAGCAAGCAACACTGGAGAATTGTTTGCCACAACTGTTTTGATCTTCTCAAACAAAACCCTGAAAGGACAACGCAGCAAACATGTCGGGGTGCTACAATGGTCTTCAAGTGCATATTGCCAAGATAAATCAGCTTGCACACTAAATTCCGTGAGCAGCACACTTGCTCAGTTTGGTTGGAGTATGTAGTGTAGAATGCTGCGCTGGAGCAATCTCATTCTTCGGGCTTGTTCAAGCAATGTTCAACTTTTCTCGGCTTCAAACTACCGTTGGGTGGTTAAAGACGAATATCTTGAGGACAAAGTTGGCGAACGTCAGCAAGGCTCTGCACTACTTTTAAAAAGTGACTGACACAAGATGGAGTACAAGGGCCGGTGCGACCAAGGCTTTATCCCAAGGCTACAGTAGCTTCCAGCACGCTTAGCAGATCAGTGCTGAAGATGTGAATCAGAAGGTAGTGACAATTCACGAGGCTAAAAGTCACAAGTCACGAGGCTAAATGACCTTCAAAGAAGGAAAATGTCATCATGGCAGGCTTCTGGGCTGTAATCCTAGACCGGATCAATGGAGTCAGCAAATCCCTACAAAAGGAAACAATAGAACTTCAAAAGGCTGTCGATCGTCTGAAATCACTGCTCCATTTTTTTAACATCACAAACAGAAATGTTTAAAGCCTACGAGAGGAAAATCGATGCGCAATACACTGATGAAAGCAGACGTGTGCATGTAAGAAAAACACATCACGAAAATGGTGATGTGGAAGAGGTTGTGCTTCGAGGAAGAGAAAAGGTAAGATTGAAACTTACCTATTAATATTGGATAAGTTAGGTTGTTATATGCTTTTCCATTGTATGGAAGCATATAATAAAGTTCCTTCTCTATTTGTGTTCCCATCGAAGACAGACGTCGAAATTAAAGAAGCTGCTCGAAGATTTAGAGAGAATTATCCTGAGGACATCCAGTCGCAGTTTACAGATGAAATGGTTTTTCAAGTATTTCATAGCACAGTTAGAAGATTTCAAAACTGATGAACAATGCCAGCATTGAAACATGAAAGCTCATTTTTGAAAATATGGTGCAATCAACGTTCCCAAATGTTATGACAGCGCTAAGAATTTATAGATGTCTCATGATCATGAACGCTACTGGTGAACGAACCTTTTCGAAGTTAAAACTACTGAGAAATTATCATCGATCTTCAATGACACAAGAACGACTAGACTCACTTGCCATTATGGCCACTGAATACGACGTCTTGCAAATGTCTTCCAAGATAACCTAAAATATTTCATCATAAACAAATTGTGGAAAGTGAATGTTCAAAGTTTTGTAGGTTTATTAAAATTAAAAATTTTATAATTTTTGTTTAATAAAATACGTTAATTTGTTTAATAACATTAAAAATTGTTAATTTTCATTTTGTGGTAATAAAATTGGTTTATTAAAAGTGTTGGTTGGTAAAATTAAAAACATATTATGAGATAATTTGCGAGGGTAGGGGCCTCGAGATTTCGAATGCCTAGGGGCCTCTACAGAGTTTAATCCGGCACTGGTTGTAGGGTCAACCTAGTCCTCAACATAACAATTTTTTGCAATGTTAACCAGATCTATCAAGTGCACTTGATAGAGTTAGAGTTACACATAGAGTTAGAAGTGTATATTTTGTAAAAAATTTAATAGTTTAGAAAACTTTTGAAGAGGCATGATAAAACTATTGTCACACACGTAACATTTGAATCTAAAAAGTTTTTGTAACTTCTAATTTAGTCAAAATTTTAACACAAAACTTATTTTTTTCTTTTAACTAAATATTAAGATGACTTTTGTAAAGTGTTATAAAAATCTATTAAAAAATGAAAAATTGTAGAAATTTCAAAATATGTCACACACGTAACATTTTGTTACGTGTATGACAGATTTTTAAATAGATCTTGAAATTTTAAAATAAATTTTGAAAACATTTTGTAAAAAAAAAAAAAAAAAAAAAAAAATAGTGACAAATTTAAAATACTTAATATTAAAGAAAAAATTATTTATAAAATAATTATGAATAACATTTATAATGTCAATAGGGAAAAAAAATATTCAAAATAATGAAAAAATAACTAGATACAATTGGTTAAAAATCTTTTTAATCTTTAAATTGAATGATAATTTTGGTGTAAGATTGGAAAACTATATAAAATATAGATTATTCCGTTAAATTAATTGGTAAAAATATAATTCTAAAAACACTAAAAGTATTAAAAAGGTTAAAACTTTATTAATAGCTGACGTAATTGATGGGAATATTACTCTAAATGTTTAACCTTTAAGTTTCTTTTGTAATAGATAATTAACAAAGGGATGTTTAGACCGGATGATGTTTAATTTATTAATTTTTTTAATTAATTTTTTAAGCTGTAGTTATCTGATTTTGTTAATTAGTATTTTTCATACATCTTCGGCATCAAAGATGAACTCTGTTTCAAAACTTCACTCTTCTGCTACGACAAATTCTGAACGCATTGCGAAGTACAGAAGAAAGAAACAGATAATGGACCCTAGCTATTAAATTGCTGAAAATCAAAGATTAGAAAGCCAAAGAAAAATGAAAGTAAAAAATATGTCAGAAAAAGAATTGAAAACTTATAGAGCTAGTGTTGCTGATAGGCAAAAGAAATGCAGGGCTAAAAAAAAGCAGTTGCAACTGGAAGAAAATAAAAAACAACAAGCACATCCGTGGTTAAAAACGCAATATTTAAAAGTCCACAATCAATGGGAAAAGCTATAAGTAAATGTTTAAAAAGTTTACCATGTTCTCCAACAAAACAAGAGAGCTGTAGTGTCTGGTGTTGGAAATAAAATTGGTTTAAAAGTTCAACAAAAAAATGGATGATACTCTCTCTGAAAAATCAGAAATTAACAACTTAGTTGAGGAATTTTTTTATAGAAGTGATATTGTTTATACAACGCCTGGAATGAAAGATGAAATGATAATTTGGGATAATAATGGAATAAAAAGTAGAGTACGCAAATATTATTTAACCATGTTTTTAAGAGAAGCACACAAAATATTTGAAGGAACTTTCGAAAACATATCTTTTTCAAAATTTTGCAGTCTGAGACCAAAAAATGTTTTGCTACTTAAAAATTCCCCAATAGATGAATGCAAATGTTAAATGTTAAATAAACATTAATAAAAATAATTATTGATTGACTTATTGTATAAATGTTTAAATATCATGTAATATTTTAATACATTTTTATCCTTATGCATTTTTAAAAGCAAACTTTTACTTTGAATTCACATGGTCACACACGTAACGATCAGGGTGTCACACACGTAACGCATATTTTTAATTTTCATTTATTCAATTATTTATTAAATTTAAATTTTAACTGTGATTTTAGATGGTATGGTAAATAAAGTATTATCATATTTTTTAATTTAAATGTGTGGCAATAAAACTCACAGAAATATATCATTTAATGTCATTACTCAAAATTTGCTTTTTTTCTAAGTCACACACGTAACGTTTTTTAAAAAGCTATTTAAAAAATAACTAATAGATCAAAATGATAGGTTTCTGCATAAAAGAATATGGTAAAGTGTAAATTATTTTAAAGAACTTTTGTTTGGATTTTTAAATAAGAAATATATTGAATAATCCTTGATTAATTAGAAAAAAATGTTTTCCTAATGTCACACACGTAACATGGAATGGCTCATTAGCTCGCTTTTGTCTCTGTTCCGTACAAATTTTGCAATTAATTTTAAACTAACTTTCCGCTGAGCTAGAGACTTCTAACTTTAAACATAGCTCAGAGCTAGATGACAATGCAATATTCACTTGCTTTCCTGTCTGTGTGTTCATTAGGGAATTCTAATTCATCGGGTCGGTGCGGCACGGCGCTCACTTGCCGACTTCTGTGTTTTTGCAAATGATCGCATGGCGCTAGAGCTGTCGCGATGATAGGCCGTTTCGTACTTGCAAAACTAAAAGAAGAAAATAATTATTTAAAATAATATTTTTTTTAATACACCACATTTTTAAGACAGACTAAAAAGTATAAAATAATATTTCCTATCCCCATACAGATAGTCCTGAAACTTTGTGATTGTAAATTTTTAATAGCTATGAAAATACTTGTAAGATTTAAAACGAAAAACGTGGGGCGCAAGATAATATGTACTCTATCTATACCATCTCAATTATCTATTGCGTGCGTTCCAAGTTTTCCGTTTTAAATCTTACAAGTATTTTCATAGCTACTAAAAATTTACAATCACAATTGTTTTTTACTTTTTACTGGAAACGTGATATATTAAAAAAAATTTTTTTATAATAATTATTATTATTAGAAGACTATTTAGACATATTATTTAAATCATCTTGAAATAGTTCGAAATCAATGTCTGGATTTCTGTTACAATATAATATTAAAATATCATTTGTATACATGTAAATAGAAGAGTGTAGTTCCATACAGAGTTTATGTACAAGATTAGTAAAATAGGTCCCACATTTGAGCCTTGTGTTACACCGTTTTTTATATTATAAGTTTTACTAATGTAATCATTAATTATTATTTTAAATTTTGTTTTTTAAGATCAGGATCTCTTTCGTAACCATCATCATTCGTTGGGTATTCTTCCTCCAGACTTCTAGCAGAAGCGTCATCGGAGCCATCACTACAGAACCCATCATCATTCGATGGGTCGTTTTCCATTTTAAACTTTGTACGAAGAAAATGAAAATGAAAGCTATTTGCTTTTCGGTTTCGTTGTACGTTTGGACACATGTCGAAATATATTTACCAGATTATAATTGATTATTAATAAGATCAAGGAAGAAACAGTTAGTCAATACAAAGGAACCTTTAAGGTGAAAGGAAATTTCACTAATGTTCAAAAAGTGTTTTGTTTATTTTACACTAATTTCGATGTTGCTCTTGTCATAAAAATATCGAATTTTAACAAAATCTGTCCAGCCGTCTTAGAGTGATGCGAATAGAAACAAATACACAAAGAAATAAGAAAAATGTTTCAGTTGAATAGTAAGCCTTGGACATGGTCAGTCAATTATTAAAACAAGAAATCCAAAAATATTTTATTCTTCTTTTTTCTACGGTATTTTTGATTACTCTTTCTCAGATAGCAAATGAGAGTAGCCTACGTACAGTATATTATAACTGTGTTAGTGTCACTACATAAAACATATCAGATGTAAATAACGCTGTACATTTTTCTTTAATATTTAAGAAATTCGCGTTTTACATTTGTTTTGCTTCTATTTTGCAAATATGGTCTTCTACAAAGTAATGAAATGCTTCTGTTTATTTAATTTCTCTAAAAAGATGGAGAAATTTGTATTTGTTAGCGGGTTTCTTTTCCAGATTTATAAACAAATTTAACCCTAATTCTATTAACTTATTTAATAAAATCCCCGATGAATGACTGTTATTCTTTTGTGTAACCAAGGTTTTCTTTTTAAGAAACATTGATATACTCTGAACTTAAGAGGAATCTATTATTTAAAGACGAAAATTTTGTCTTCAAATTATAAATGTTTTACTAGAAAGTTAAAATAAAATTATAAAATTGTTAAAATATTGAAACTGTTTTAATTTTGTTTAGATTTTTTTTTGTAATTTAATGTTTTGCATTATAGTAGGTGTTCAGTGAACACTATTCATTCTCTTGGCAATACAATTGTTCGTTTATTTAGCTGCTGTTGTTTCTTGTTGAGGTTCAGTCTTCGTATTTGAAGTCAGCAGGGAGTCAGCAAGACCTTTCTCGAAATGAGTATTTTGTACACGATTCTATTTGACTCTTTATGTTCCGCATTTTCCCACTAGATGTCAGCAAGACCATTCTAAAAATGAAAAATGAGTATTTTGTACACGATTCTATTTGACTCTTTATGTTCCGCAATTTCTCACTAGATGGAGATAGTGGATAAAGCGGTTGTGTGAGAGTCATCGAGCACCGATCCATTTAACCACTGCTAAATGCCCAAATCACACTAGCATATTTTTTTCAACATTGTTTTGCTACAGTGAAATCAGTGCAGGGTTCCCCCTTCCTTGCTTCCTTGCTTCCTCGTCCGTCTCGACGAAATTTGGTGAAACAGTGCATTTGATTGGCAGAGTGCTAGCCAATCAGAGTTGAGCTTAAAAGATTTTGGCGGTTTCTCGAAAGCTACGAAAACACGGCGATTAATCTTTTTTTAGAGGCTAAAATCGTGTTTCGGCAACGCAATTTAGGTAGAATTTGAAATGACTTTTAGTAAGCTGTCAATCTGTTCGAAACTAATTGTAAATTGTATTCAAGCATCTCTACTATTTGCGAAAGCGAACTGAATTTCGGCTGAAAACAGCGGGTATCCCACAAGCCCCTGCGGCCTTTCACACAGTTCAAGAAGAAATGAAATCTCTCTTTAAAAATTTGACATCTGCACATTTTGACGCATAGAATTAATTTATTTCAGTAAAAATATTGTTTATTTTCGAAAAATAATCTCCTCACTGTGATATTTAATTCCTAATAGCCTTCGGATTCTCTCGATACGGTAGCCAAAATGGCGCTGGTCAGCTCCTTCGGGATCGTAGCTGGTCGGTTCTGATTGGAGCTCACTAATGAGCATCCCTGAAAACAGGGTTGTATTTAGAAACGTTCTGAAATTTTTTCAATGATGGAATCAGGGTTGAAAATGGTCAACAGAGGCAAATCACACGATCGTAGACCTGAAAGATAGGGCCAACGATTGAAAACAATGATGAAAAATAGGCTCGTGATGTCCGTTGGTTGGGAGCAGTATCTGAGGGCCCTCAGAAAGAAGTTGTACCAAATGTTGTGTTTTTGCATCGTGGGATGAGCGGACGTTTCATGGATATAGATTTCCCCGTCTGTCGGTTTTCTGTGTACGGAAAAATCAAGGTGATTTTTTCGTTTTTTGACAAGGGTGTCAAGGAACGCTAGTTTCCCATTGGACTCCTTTTCCGTGGTGGTGGTGATTTTGGGGTGGGTCTTATTAAATTCATTGACGATTTGCATGGGCGTGTATGTGTGTATTGGTGTATAAATGTATGTATATGTGTATTATATATATGTACTCATTTGTTTGTGTGTGGGTGTGTGGATATGTGTACATATGTATTTGTGTATGTATGTGCATACCTTCATCTATTTGTGTTGGTGTGTGTGTTTGTATGTACATATATATGTGTATATACATATTATTATTAATTTTTTTTTTTTGACTTCCACATTTAATCTTCTTCTTCCTATGTCTGCTATGTAAATATTCAACTAACTCCAACTCTACCTTCGTCTCCTTCATTTTCCTTCATCCTTTTTTATTTATTTATTTATTTATTTATTTATTTATTTATTTATTTATTTATTTTCATTTATCTATTTATTTTTTTGTTATGTTTTTTCTTTCTCTTTTTCTCTTCAAAGTTCTTATGAGACTTTTATTCTCCGTTTATATATTCACGTCGATTATTTCCATTTTACATATAAAGGGATTTTATTTTTATTTTGGTTCGTTCCTTTTGTCTCCTTTTTTCTCTCATATCATACTACATTCTATCCATGACAATTTTTTTTTCCAGCTTCTATTCATTTTTTTTTTTTTTATTTATTTATATATATACAATTCAGGTGAATTATTACTATTAATTTTACTGTTATTAATAATATTTATTTTTTCTCTTTCCAATCTTCCCACGTCTAGCATTCAATTAGCTCCACGTATTATTTATATTTTCCTACGTATTAATTATCTTATTTGGTTTTATTCTATCTTATTTTATTATATTTGGTTTCATCTTATTATATTTTATTTCATTTCATTCCATTTTATCTTTCAAACTCTATCCCCCTGTTGGCCTGGCTGTCTTTTTTGTCTAACAGTTTTTGAATTCGAAGAGACCGTTGCCGCTGCTCCCGCAACCCCTCCCCCACGCAATTAAGAAATTGTCCTCAGGACTCTTCCCCTTCCTTTTCCTCCCACCCCCTCTGCTTCTCAGTGCAAACAACATTCCCTCGGAATCAGACACGATGAACAACTCATGCGAGGATCTAACGACGAAAGTCGCTCATTATGCGCTCACCTTCATGTGATTGACTATTAAAACATCTCCCGAAGAAGGCCCGAGGCACGGGGCCGAAATATCGAGATCACATCTCATCCCGGAGTGAGGAAATCCCTCAAAAAACGGACCTACAGTATCATGTCTCACTCCTCCTTCAGGACCAAACTATCTGGTTCAGTTTTTTTACAGTGTCTTTTTTACAGCAAAGCACACATTTAGCAGGAAGAAAAAGCAGAGAAAATATACAATTGTTGTTTCTGTTCGAAATTATGTTTTCAGGAAATAAAAAAGAATTCAAGTCAAAGAATATCAGTACTTTAAAATAAAGCGTCCTAAGGTAAGATTGTGTTAAATGAGACAATAAAGATGTATTGTGGTGGCAAATATAGCTATCGATACTGTTATATGTTTGGTTAAACTTTTGTATTCAACATCGGACAAAAACAAAAGAGTTAATAAAATATTAGAAGCAGTTTTAATAGATATAAGTGTGTTTGCCCGTTCATGGATCAAGATAACTAGAAAAAATTATCCTAGGAATCTGATGTCCTTGATCTATTCGGTCAAGAATTTTGATTTTGACTTCGCAAGCACGACGTGCTCGAGAAATAGCAACATATAACTGTCCATGACTAAAAACAATCTCTGGTAAATAAATACTAACCATATCTAAAGTTTGTCCTTGTAAATAAATTTTACTAAAAGTAAGAATGGCAAAATTATTATTTTTGACCCACGATGCCGAAAGGCATTTAAAACTCACCTTTGTAATCTAAATACTGCGCTAACTTGTGAACGGAGCTTCTACGGCAAAAATAATTTTGAGTTTCGAAATCAGCGTAAAAAACTGAGTAAGTATGCCAAATTTCATTAAAATGGGTGCAGTGGTATCAAAATTATTTGGTTTTGAACATATGTTTTGTTAGAATTTCAGTTGTCTAGGTCAGTTCCCAAGGATAAAATTTCATGGAAACAACATGGAATGACACAATGAACTAATATTTCATCCAATTTGAGTACCTTGATTCAATGGTACCATTGAGAACCATTGGTACCAGATAGAACCCTTGGATCTATCGTAATAGCTTAATTATATCGAATTACAGACAGACAGACCGACGAAATTAGTCAATTTTATATATTTGATTTAATTTAATGATTTGATTTGATGATATATATATAGAACATGCCAAACTCAAAGCGATCTCTTCGAGTTTCGCAATGCAAAGATTTCAATCAATCAATTGCAATTTAGAAATTTAGAAAGTATAGAATATAAGAATAAAAGTAACTTATATTACTAAACATATAAAGCCGGACAGTATTCTGAAATTTAAAAATGCCAATACAACTTTCAAATTACTGTTTCTATGGAGACACAACTCAATTTGACTTCACTTCATCAGTAGCATCAGTGTTAGAAATCGTAATTTAGAAAATTTAGAAAAACAAAAACGCAATATTCAAAGACTTTGCTCTTTTTTATTGTACATATTCTTTTCTTTTTCTTTTTTTTATTTTATATCTTTTTTTTTTATATATTTCTTTTATTATTTAT
>JAFIDM010048851.1:0-11282 GCA_023159025.1 Thereuonema tuberculata
TTTTTTTTTTTTTTTTTTTTTTGAGGACAGGAAAAAAACCTGAGGAAGTTTCTTGTCAAAGGAAAAGAAATATTGTGTATTTTAGATGAATTAAAGGAGTATATCAACTAGATGTCAACATATTACTTATAAATATTATGGAAGTATCTTATTCTGAACATAAAAATAAATAAACAGTCACGACAGTTTTAGAAATCCATTTTTTTTTTTTTTTTCGATTTCCTTCTTCGGGCGTAACAAAGAGGCAGTTACAGTTAATGCAATTTTCAATGTCACGAGCGATGCTCGGGAAAGGAGTTACCCAGATGTAGGAACTTCATTAAACAAGGAGAAAAACAAGACGATAAGAATTAATGAAGCCCCTATATATGGATAATCCCTTTCTCAACATAATGAACTGCGCCTTCTATGAAGTTCAAAATTGCATTAACTGAAAATGTCTCATTGACTCCTTACACCCGATGAAGGAAATAAAAAAATATGGATTTTCGAAACGTGTTGTGACTGTTTATTTACTTTTTATGTTGTGTTTTTTATAAAAACTGCATATTCTGGTCATCTAAACATTTAATTTAAAGACAATATTGTAAGAAATTACAATATTGTAAGGCTGTAGATTCTTTCAAGAACATTCTTCTTTTTTTTTTTTTTTTTTTGAGATAGCATACCGTTATTATTATTATATTCTGACATCTAAGACATAAAAAAACGTTCTTTTCTCTCCACTTCCTAGCGCAGCGAAGCTATTGTTGCTGTAACAAAAGTTTTCTGTCAACAAATATTTGAAACGGGTCATATTGAGGTCATATTATTAGTCAAACAGCAACCACCACCATAAACCGCTCTTGACAATAGAGCAAAACTAAAGTTACATCAGAAGTTTTTGAGCATGTCATTTACCTTACGTCATTATAACTTTGGTATTTTTTTTTTTTAAAGCGTCGCAAAGTTGCTCTGGATTCATTTGATCCTTAGTCAAGTCCATGAAAATTGGCTTTAGACTCTCTTCAGGTGTAAGTTCAATTTCCACACGTTCTACAAGTAAAGGAGTCGTCTCTCCCTCCATACGTCGTCTGTGATGAAAGCAAAAAAAAGTGTACAGTTTAACTTTGGTAAAGACAAGAGTGAAATTTCCAAATACAACCGGGTTTTCTTTTAAGAAAGCAAAAGTAAAAGAAAAAAAGTAATTCCTGATTTATTTGCTGAAACTTTTTTTTAAAAAAGTCTTTTCTTAAAAAAGAGCGTGTTTTGTATTGATGTAGGAAAGTGAGGTTCATCAGATCACTAAGTCTTAATAACTTTCGAACTCTTCTTGAAACTTGATGTACATATTCGAGAACTAAGGGCTATCTAACATTTACATTTGAAATCTTTCTTTCTTGATTCTTGCCAAGAAATTACCGCGAGAAGACGACAAAAATTCCCATAGAAAAGCACTGGAATCTAAACAATGGATTTCTGTCAATACTTGAAACAATACATTTATCCTCGAAAAAGCAGTAGTGAAAAAACAACATAAAAAAAAACTCACTAATAAAATTATCATTCATGTTGTGCATAATATAATTAATAAAGGACCAAGCACACAATAAGTTAAAAATAAAAACACAATTCGTACTAAAGAACATTACATGTTATTGTGTGCTTGGTCCTTTATTAATTACTAGACGGGTACCGTCGCTTCGCTCCGGAACCCTTGCATGCATAGTATTAAAAAAAAAAAAAACCTTTATTTATTTAGCAAATTACTATGGAGATCGGAGAACACACGAATTCCCAGCTCGTTGTGGGCTTCTCCGCTTAATTCAGTTGTATTGCGCGTTGGCACTCACACCGGGGGGGGTAGCCGCAAAAACACTTCATTTTCGCATATATCTTCCAAACGCAGAAACGTTTGTTAATGACTGATATACCGTTCGATAGAACTTTCCAATACCAACATTTTCTCAATATAATGTTCTCTCCCAACTTTTATACTTTTCGCTTAAATTGAGAAAAAGTCAAAATTTGACCCTTTAAAAGGCACCATCTTGGAAACCAAAAACTTTTTTCGAAAGATTTTTGTAGCATTTTGTTTGTCTTAAAAAGCTGTACATTTTATCCATTTATATGACCAATCTATCTCTTGTATTGTAGTTTGGTCATAAAATTGGAAAAACGTAAAGTCTTAAGACAATGACAGACAGAATAACGCTTTTATATAATATAATATTATGCACAACATGAATGATAATTATAAAGAAGCGAACAGGGCCAACGCTGACATTTATCAACTTATATCGTTTGAAGAAAGGAATATTATTAATAGCTTTTTCAAATTGCACAACAAATTAGCAGCTACAAACGCAGCAAGAATTTTCAACATAGCATGTCATAAAAACGGCATTTATCCGGTAAGCTGTAAAATTAAAGTTAATTATGCAGGCCTGTTAATATGCTCTTGCAATATTATTAATTCTTGTTGACAACAAATTATAACGATTACATTAAATCTTGATTATTCCACGCTTTTAAATGATGAAATATTATTGATGTTCCTTTTGATGTTATTATGTTCAAGTCTTTATCTTTATTTATATCACATCTGAGGATGGGGAAAATACTCCGAAACATGTAATGTTCTTCAGTATGAATTGTGTTTTTGTTTTTAACTTATTGTGTGTTTGGTCCTTTATTAATCACTAATAAAATATTAGTGTGGAAATTCAATCGCCAGCAGTCCGTTTTTGTAGCATAGAAAATTCAATCTGCGCATTGAATTATTAATAAACATCAAATGGATGAGAACAACAGCTGTTTCACGCTCTTTCAGTCAGGAGCAGTAACAGCGAGGTCTCGATACTGAGGCTATTCTCGATGATTATTCTGAGATTATTCACAAGAGTCTCAGTAGCGAGACTTCGCTGTTTACTGGTGACTGCTCCTAGCTGATGATCGGCAAAGAGCGTGAAACAGATATCCCAGGAGGTCACTTAGTAAACACTTGATCTCACCCATTGTCTGTTTAGTACATTAATCCTTTCAGCTAATCGAATAATTTGCGCTTAATTTGATATAATTAAAATTAATCGGATTTAGACAACTAACTTAATTTTTTATTTCAGAAACTAGCAAATTTATGCTGTTTGTAATAAGAGAAATTATAATTTAAATTATTAGGCTTTATTATTTTACACATAGGCTTTTCGTTTCTGTCATTTTACAACTTAATAAGAAAAAAAAAGAAAAGATAAGAAATAACAATGTAAGGAAAGTAGCCTTTAAGTTCTTTAAGCTTTTTTTTATTTACGAAAGTTTTTCAATGGTTTCTTTAAACACTTGATATTAATATTCTTCTATTAATAATTTTGGTTTGTTTCCCTGACGGTGCAACATCTAGCCTCTTCCCTAATCTCTAGAGGGATTACATTTTCTTAATTAAGACAATACTTCTCTTGCCATAATTCTTAAGGAGAAATATAAGAACGTTAATCTCTAACCCATAGTCGTAAGGAAAATGTTTAAAACTGCAAACTGAAACTGACGTTTCCAAACTGATTCACGTTTTAAAAAAATTCATCATCCTCCTCCTGATAAAATATTTAATACTCTGAATATAATACACTTCTAAGGCGAATTTTCGAAGTGATACGTACTCTCTTTTTCAAGCCTAAAAGTAATAATTTGTAAATGGAAAAACATCGCGGTTTACATTTTTGATTATTAAACATTGTTGTTATTAACATCATATAACATTATTTCCTTATAATTAAATAAGATAATCATTTTATTGTTTAACAAAAATTTGTTATTATGATATCTTTTATAGCTTAAAAAATTACAAAGGTATGGAAATATCGTAAATTAATACCAAATTAAAATCGTAAATAAATATTTTAATATAATAATTCTTTAAATATAGCTGTTTTCTTAATGAACATATCTTTATTTACCAATTCCTTTGCCCATTGAGTTATTAAATTTTCAACCTCCGCACCTTCATATCTGTTAATATTTTTTTCTTTTGTGTTTCTCATGTAAATACTTTCTACGGTCTTTCTGGTTATTGTATTTTTTCCTGTTCTTATTATTTTTACTTCTTTCATTCTATGAGCTTTGCCGTGGCAATGTTCTGCCACTTCTGACTTTTCTGTTATTTTTTTCTTTATGTTGTTGGAATGCTCTAATATGCTCCCTTAACGTTCTTTTTATCTCCCTTAGATATTGGAAAAATTTCTGTGGCACAATAGAAATGAATTAATGAAAAGAAACTTGGAACACAAAAAATTAATGAGTGAATAACAAAAACTATATATTTTAAACATAAAGAAAAAATTTACACGCGAAATAAGGGATCTCCAATGGATTCACCGTTATCAGGATTTTTATGTAATTTATTTTTAAATTATGATGAATATGAAATGCTAAATAACAAAAAACATGATTTCAATTATTATACATATGCTGACCACATATTATTAATATGGTTTGGAACAACCAGGCAATTTAAAATTTCTATGAAGAATTAAACAAAAGGCATTCAGATATAAAATACAAAAAAAGAAGCAGAAGGTTATGTTAATGATTATTGATTACACATATTTCATTCTCTTTGTTACACAATGTTGAACCATTGAACATGATTCATTTTTGATGCAATATTGAACAGGATGAAACCTACTTATTATTGATGTAAATATTCAAATAGAATGACTTGAGAAAGCAGAAGGATTAAATTCTGTGCAATATTGTCCATATTAATAAAGAAGAAGTTTTAATAGGAAGTTTGAAGCGTTTTATATTAAATAAAAAGAAGAAATGAAGAAGAATATATAATTAACAAAGAAGAAGAAGAGAATAATCAACTAATTTTTCTAGACTTGTTATTAAAGAAAACAGCAAAACAGTATCACTTTCAACAGAAAAAATATACAAAGTAAGCATATATTGAATTACGATTCAGCACATTCGGACAGCATAAAAAGAAATATTATAGAAAATAATATAATATACGAAGAATAGACACAATAGTGCGGGGAAATTAGACAAAAAAGTGGCCGAACCCCGACATTTGAAATAAGCTGAAAATTGGTAGAAATGTTGAGAATAGTGTTCTGATTGATATCCCAAAATTCCCAAAAAATCCATCTTAGGGAAAATCCGCCATTTTGAAAAAACCGCCGCCATCTTGGATATTTCGAGTTTTAAGCATAGCGGCTGAACCGAGCGTCTGAATGTATTCGTTTTTGCGTCAAATTACGTAATTCAGGCTGCATTACCTTCCGAAACACTAAAAATTAATAATTATAGACCAATTATGGTTCTTGAGAAATAATAATAAATATGTAAATGGGACAAACGAAAATTGTTCTAAAAGTATAATAAATGTTATTGTAATTACAAAAAAATTAAATTAATAAAAAAAAAATTAATCAAAGAAGACTTTATAACACAAGGCGTGAAATACAGGCATAAGCAGCATTAGAAATACATTATTAAGGATAAGAGTTAGCTAGCTTGTTTCGTGTTACCACTGAAGCTCGACTGCCTGTCACTAACTGGCCAAAATCTTTGACGGTAATGCATTATCTGAAGAAATATAATCTATGTTAGCGTCAATGTAAGACAAGTAAAAAGCGTTCTTTAAATTTTGTAGGTATTTAACGTTTCTATGACAACACGTCTGCCAAAGGTTAAACGTCGTCATCGATATCCGAGTCAGAGGAGTCCATACGATTTGTGCAGCCATGTCCTGCGCAGTAGCCGCACATACTTGTGCAAGGAAAACCGTTTCGTCTGCAACCGCATCTCTTCTCGCAACCACAGTTACAGTTGCAGGATATGATGTTCAGTACCCGCTCCGGTGCTGGTTCTTCTTTAGTTGGAATGGGTTTCAACTGACCTGCATGCGCCATGCATCCCCACTGTGCCTCTGGCAGGCGATTCCCCATCCAAACCTGAACCTAGAATTTATAAGGCAATATTAGTTTCAAGCCTCCGATTGTAACCAAATGAAAAGTAAGACAAATGAAAGTAAGTAAGTTCCTTACCTGGTGGTAAACTCGGTATGAATGTTGTTTGGTCGCTGTAGATGTAGCGGGAAGTGTAGCTACGTCAAACGTTGCTTTCACGGACTGTTTGGCAACTGTCCTCCGGTAGAGCCGATGTCTGGCGCTATTTAAGTTGTCTTCATCGTCACAGTCATACAATGGAAGAAGAAAACGTTCACCTGCAGCCGCAATATCCTGGCGCGTAGCATCCGATACGTTGAAACCAACACTGTCTCCCTTAAACAAGCGTCTCGCTTGAACTTCTTGAAAGATCCCTTTTTGCCTTTTCGAAACGGAGCAGAAGTGGTATCACATCCAGTTGCTGCATGGAAAAACAGGAGGTAGTTAGGGAGATCTCCAAGAGCAGCGCTTCTGAAGACCCGGGCTTCTGCATCCTTTTTTCCCGGCATCAGTATTTGGACGTTGTTTCCAGGGCTGGATGTAGCTGCCATCAGGACGAGAAGATCGGTGTCCTCGCCTATTATAACTGACGTCGCACCATTGTTAGCAGCTTGCACAGCAGTCTTCACTATGACAGTATCCGCGTCACCCGGGGCTTGAATGATCTTGACCCCAGCTTCCATGAGGTGCCTTGATAGCAAAGCGATGAATCGCACCTTGTTTTTAACATTTGCCAAAAACGCTGACTGTCGTGATTTCGAGGGCGAAGCATCGTCGAATAAAACCTCTGCCGATGCTCCCCTGGCGTTTCGTTTGGTATGTTCTTCGTCCTTGGTGCTTGGAGACTCGTAACCGTCGAAGACCACGGTAGCATCCTGTCCGAAGTGATTTTTCACGTACTTCACATACTGGAGGCAGGTGTGGCTGAAATTCGCTAGACGCGCCCACGCAACCCGGTGCAGGAGGAACCCACCATCGACTATAAACTCTGCGTTCACTGGAAAGTTTGTTTTGGGCGGCGCTATCTCTTGTAAAACGTCGATCAATCCAGACTTAGTGCCTTTCCGCATCAACGTCCCGTCAAACAGCGCTGGAGGCCTTGCTGCAAGTTCATATGTCAGGTACTCCTCGAGATCAACTGAAATCAATAACAGGTCAACGATTCAATAAAGCCCACTTAAAACGAAACAACAGGTCACGACTTTCGACACTGCGTCTAAAACGACCAAGATCAAAATGACTGTCGTCGAAATCAACCCTAACCAACTTTTTCACCGATTGCTGTGTGTTGTGCGTGACGATGTTGATCTCGAGGATGCTATGCACCAGGATATTGCGGCTGCAGGTGAACGTTTTCTTCTTGCATTGTATGACTGTAACGATGAAGACAACTTAAATAGCGCCAGACATCGGCTCTACCGGAGGACAGTTGCCAAACAGTCCGTGAAAGCAACGTTTGACGTAGCTACACTTCCCCCTACATCTACAGCGGCCAAACAACATTCATACCGA
Organism: Thereuonema tuberculata; assembly: GCA_023159025.1. Taxonomy (NCBI): domain Eukaryota; kingdom Metazoa; phylum Arthropoda; class Chilopoda; order Scutigeromorpha; family Scutigeridae; genus Thereuonema; species Thereuonema tuberculata. The sequence continues at coordinate 7,443 of JAFIDM010048851.1, forward strand.
GTTTACCACCAGGTAAGGACCTTATTTACTTTCATTTGTCTTACTTTTCATTTGGTTGCAATCGGAGGCTTGAAACTAATATTGCCTTATAAATTCTAGGTTCAGGTTTGGATGGGGAATCGCCTGCCAGAGGCACAGTGGGGATGCATGGCGCATGCAGGTCAGCTGAAACCCATTCCAACTAAAGAAGAACCAGCACCGGAGCGGGTACTGAACATCATATCCTGCAACTGTAACTGTGGTTGCGAGAAGAGATGCGGTTGCAGACGAAACGGTTTTCCTTGCACAAGTATGTGCTGCTATTGCGCAGGACATGGCTGCACAAATCGTATGGACTCCTCTGACTGGGATATCGATGACGACGTTTAACCTTTGGCAGACGTGTTGTCATAGAAACGTTAAATACCTACAAAATTTAAAGAACGCTTTTTACTTGTCTTACATTGACGCTAACATAGATTATATTTCTTCAGATAATGCATTACCGTCAAAGATTTTGGCCAGTTAGTGACAGGCAGTCGAGCTTCAGTGGTAACACGAAACAAGCTAGGTAACTCTTATCCTTAATAATGTATTTCTAATGCTGCTTATGCCTGTATTTCACGCCTTGTGTTATAAAGTCTTCTTTGATTATTTTTTTTTTATTAATTTAATTTTTTTGTAATTACAATAACATTTATTATAATTTTAGAACAATTTTCGTTTGTCGCATTTACATATTTATTATTATTTCTCAAGAACCACAATTGGTCTATAATTATTAATTTTTAGTGTTTCGGAAGGTAATGCAGACTGAATTACGTAATTGGACGCAAAAACCAATACATTCAGACGCTCGGTTCAGTCGCTAGGCTGAAAACTCGAAATATTCAAGATGGCGGCGGTATTATCAAAATGGCGGATTTTCCCTAAGATGGATTTTTTGGGAATTTTGAGATATCACTCAGAACACTATTCTCAACATTTCTACCAATTTTCACCTTGTTATTTCAAATGTCCGGGTCAATGTCTAATTTCCCCGCACTACAAGAACAGCCATCAGGAAAATTACGAAACCAAATTAAGAGAAATGGAAGAAATGTTTAAATTGAATGAATATACCTCTAATCACATTGACAAAGTAAAAAGGATTTATGGTAAATTAAAAATTAAAGAATTAGATAATAAATAGACATAAAAAAAATAATAATTCCTTTTATGAATAATTACAGCAAAAAATTGAAAGTAGAAAGTAGTTTTTCGTAGTATTTTTTTAAAATCTAATTTTTTCAATTATTTACTTATTTCTCTATTTATCGAGAAGTTTTTGCCTAGGAAAAGAAGGCTTATGAAATCAATGAGTGTGTGTGTGTGTGTATTTGTACACCTTTCTATCCAAATATCTTCTTAATCACTGGCTGGATCTTCTTGAAACTCAGTATGTCTATTTAAGGACTAAAGATGATCTAACGTTTTTAGTTGAAGTCTTTTCCAAGTGGGTCCTTGTCAAAAAATAGCACAAGAAGGCGACAAAAATTTCCCACAGAAAAGCATTTAAAACCAATTCACGATCTACATAGGAATCCTTCAGCTAATCCATTAATTATGAGTGGTTTTATACGATTAAAATTAATGTGCTTTTTGGCAAGTTAAACATATAATTTCTTTCTTTTAAAATGGAAAACTTGTTCTGTTTGTCTTTGGCAGATATTAGAATATGAAAGTTTGAAACGTTTTGCACAACAAAAAGAAAGAAAAGTAATACAAAATTGAAAGAATAGCATTTTAAAGTAGGCTATAAGTTCTTATCTTAATTCAAAGAATAATAGTTCTCAAATAAAATTTATTACATGAGAAATAAAACGAAAAACGCACAGGACTAAAAGTTCACTGATCTGTTTATGAAAATTGTGATACCGGGAATCCAAGATAGCTATTATATATGAAATAGGCTGTCTTGGATTCCCGGTATCACAGTTTCCAAAAACAGATCAGTGAACTCTTAGTCTTGTGCATTTTTGTTTTATTTATCATGTAATTGTTTGTACGCACGTTACATTTTTGCATCAAAAATTTTATTGTTCCTTTATTTTTTATTATAAATCAGAAATTAGTCTTTGATGATTTATTTATATATATAAATAAAGGTAATGTATCTTAACATTTTTTCATTTTAAAATGTTAAGGTACATAGATGATTTAATTATTGTTAACACCGATTGAACAATTGCGGATATAGAGGATAAACTTTACAAAAATATTATTCATTACAAACAATTAATGGAAATTCTGAATTTGTTGATTTTTTAGATTTAAGAATATATTTTGATCATCAAATTCCATATATTAAATTGGTTAATAAGATATTTTTATTTAATTAAAAATAATAGATTACATAAATTTTCCAGTAATATTAGTTTAGATTTACTTAAAAATATTTTTGTGCAAGAACTTAAAAGATATCTTGAAATTAATTCTAAATTTGAAGCTTATTTGCATAATTTAATGTATCTTATTCGAGAATTTCTAAATAATAATTTTCCAATTAAAATTATAAATAAATATATTTTACAATTTCAAAATAATTTCGAATAGTATTTGATATAAAATAAAAAATATAAAGTTAAAGATATTTTTATTTATCATAATTTTATTTAGTCATTTAAAATCTTCTAGTTAGGATTTGTTAATTAATAATCATTTAAGTTATCTTATGACAATTCAAAATTAAATCCTTAAATTTTAAGGAACTTTTGAGTTTGATATGATAACTGTATTCCATTATTATGTTTTATTTTTCACTTTTTTTTTTAATAAAATATTTAAATACTTAAAAATTAAAACTAACAATAATATTACTACTATAACTAATAAAAAGAGCGAAGTCGTAGAATATTGCCTTTTTATTGTCTAAATTGTTTCTAAAGTTTAGTTATTTTAATTTCCGTTTATGTCGCTGATGTCTTGAGGATAAATTTGGCCGTAACTTCGCAGAAACAGTGATATGGTTTTTGTATTGGTTTTTTATAATCCCATATCACTGTCCGACTATATATATATATATATATATATATATATATATATATATATATTTGTAAATGGCTGTATGTATAATATTTTATATTTAACAGTAATAATGTCAGAAAGTAATGAGGACAATGAAAGGGTAGGACAATATTTGCCTTATTTTTATTCCAGTTATCAATGCACGATGGACTGCACTGTCATTATCATTTAATACACAACTCTGTATTAAATGTATTTATATCTAAAATATGCACTGTACGCATAAGTACAATTCTTCTTCATTTTAATTTGTGATTAAAGGTAATCCCACGAAAAAGAAAATAGAGAAAGTTTAAGATTATATTAAATTAAGACTATATAATGCTCGCTTATCACCAAGAGATGCAACGTGTTCCATGTTTATTAGGAAACGGACGCTAAGCGTCATGTCGCAACAAGTGTCTATCTGGGAATCTGTTGTCGCAAAATCGTGAATAGTGGCTCAAACTATCTATGGGCGAAGCATTGGAAAGTGAATTGTCGCAAAGAGATGTAGGTTTATATTAAAAATGAAAATAAATCGTATGTTTTAAGTACGAAGTAGCTTTCTCAGCAGTACTTAAATAACATATAAATAAAAAAGTAATAACATGACATAAAAAATGTTTTTATTATTTTTAAACAGATTATCTAAAATGTATAATTCTAAGCATACATCTTCTCAAAATGTGAGTTTCGCAATGAAATTTGGTGTGAGATAGACCTTGCCGAAATTCAGATCAAAATAAGTAAATCGTAATACATACAATCCAAATCGTCTATCTAGAACTGGATTTAATAAGATGTTTTGCTTCA
>JAFIDM010048852.1:0-11282 GCA_023159025.1 Thereuonema tuberculata
TGCTAAGACATCGGCCTCTCACCTCTGAGTCCCGAGTTCGGTTCTCATGTGGGTTTCGTGATGGTGGACGATCCGCGCTGGGCAGGTTTTCTCGGGGTTCTCCCGTTTCCCTTGCACTTCTCCCACCATACTTTCTAAGTCTTTCTCTCCATCTGTCTTTATTTCCGTGGAATAGTACAATAGACCTCTGGTCGCTGTGCTTGGCTTCTGCCACCCACCTTCACTACATACATACATACATACAAGGAAGATTACGTGAAACTACATAACATAGATTGTTGAAACAATCAACTTTACAACAAATTACAATAATCTGATAGTCACGCAAAGATTAAACAATCAAAAGCATCAAATATAATGTTTACTGCGAACAATAAATATTATTAATAAAAAATATAAAAAACAGCACAAACTGTAGGAAAACAGACGTGCCACTAACAATCTCAAAAGTCCCTGTACTGGTAGTTTGACCTTGACAGCTGAAAGTGGGCGCTGTGCGATATCAGTAAAAAATGGCGATCCGCTTGGAATTACATTCTTTCTTTGGGCAGAGAGTAAGTCCTGGTTTTCTGAACGATGATCTTAACTTCATGACAATGCCCGACCATACAGAACATGCTGCACGGTTTCCAATGGAAAATTTTGGAACATCCGCCATTCACTTCGGATTTGGCTCTCATTCAGGGCCGTTTCTACCATTAGGCAAGACTAGGCGGCCGCCTAGGGCGGCAAGATTTTAGGCTCTACTCTCATTTAATACATCTGTTCCTGCCTTAAAAGAGCACATGGCAGGTCGACGCTTCACATGTAATGAAGAAGTGGCTACAACAGTAGGGCCCTGACTTCTGTGTAATGTGGCTGGGATCGACAGTCCGATCAAACATGTGTTCAATACCTCAGATGTATCTGTGCCACTTTAAGAACACTATCTCATCTTATTTCAATAAGGGCTTGCTTTAAGATTTACAAGCGTTTCGACCTTTTTTTTTATCAACTCGATCATTAATGAAAACTATCTCTAGTATAGTATGTAAATCGCCATGTTTGAATTTGGAATTACTTATTTACGAATTCTTAATTATTAATGTGCAATGGACAAATTATTCAAATATATTTTCTTTATAAAACTTGTTATTTACAGAAATAACAGAGTGAAATATTAGTTACAGTCTTCGGAAAGTGAAAGTCGTCAAATCAGTCCGTTTATATACCTTAATATTTCTGAACCTCTGGATGGATCTTCTTAAAACATGGTATGCAAATTTCTGGACGAGAGATGATCAATGTTTTACAGTTGTAATCTTTTCAAAATGAGTTCAAAACGAGAAATCACAATAAGAAAGTTAACAAAAACTCAAATAATACCGATTCTTTATAAAATCAAAGTGGATTTCTGTTGATGTCTTAAAAAACGGAGTCTAATCATTTAAGCTAATCCAGCTGTATAAATGTATCAGATATTGAGATTTTGGAGTTTAAAATTAAAACAAAAATTCGTCTCCTATCTTGAAGACGGAATTTTTTTTCTTTTGAGAAAATTTATGAGTATAACTTGGCTGAGGTGATCTCTCAAGCAGATACATTTATTGTGAGAAAGATTTTTGTTGTTGTTAAATCAATGTGTTTTAATGAAATTAAAAAAAAAGAGAAAATATGTATTGTAGTACATAAAAGCGTTTATTTACAGTTCAGTTGTACTTTCCATTTGGTTTTGTTCAAATATTTGTTGACTCATAAAGTTTAGGTATAAATAATGCAGAGTTGAAGGTCCTGACTCAAGCAAATACAGGCAACTGGATACCTTTCATTTTTTTATATATTTCTTTTTCCAATGCATCTAAAAATCCCAAAATTAAAAATGAAACTTGCGCCTGATCTGGGATTTATATTTTCTTGTTTTTAATTTTCAAAATAATCTGCAGTTAATTAAATTAAAATTTAAAAACAGTCACTTTTTTTGGGTATTTGCAAGGTTTTACTCGGTATTTTCAACACAATAGAAATTTGACAAAAACCTGAAATCATAAAAAATTCGTAAGATAATTTTTTGTATTTAAAATATTTTTTATTAGTGCAACAGTTAATTTTTCAAAAAAATTAATTTTCATTGTTTTAAAATTGTGTGAGAATTAATTGCTTTTTTAAAATCAACTTCTCATTAAGCGAAGATTTTATTACGAAAATATAATAAAAGAATGTATTTCTGATAACAGTTATGATTTTTTTTTCTCTATTCTAAAAAATATATACTTTTAACATAAAAAAACAAAACGGGTATGATATTTGGCGATTGTACCTTAGACAAGGACTCAATAATTTTTTGTTAATTCCAGAGTTGAAGTAATTCTCTCTCATTTAAACATTTTCCATTCATCAGTAATGAAATTAGTAATCATGCAGATGAATTACCCTTACAGAAGTAGCTTTTTCTTATTAATTTTAATTATCCCAAAAAGGGAGTATAAACTAATATAAAATCATAAAAGATATCTATACCTTGGTGAGATTCATCTTGATCCACAGTACAAATTCAGCAGACGTGGTAACTCAAATTGTAAATCAGTGATATGCATCAACTTTCATACTAACGAAAGTAGTCTTATTGTCTGTTTATTTTTTTGGTGTCTTGAAACCTTTCCAGATCTTCTGAGACCTTCTAAGACCCTTTCCAGATGAAATTTTGCAGTTAAACATTAATATATTTTTATAGATCTTAAGATTTTAGTATTTACAACCTTTATTTAGAAGAATTGACTTTAATTCTTTAGTTTTATTATTTTATTTTATTTTCCGAGTTGAAACAGGCTTTCTTTCTACAAATCAAGAAAATTAAAAAAAGTTATATTAAAATAAAGTTGATCACAAAGTTCGGCTTTAAAAGAAAAAGTTCTATCATTTATTTATCACTGATGATTTCAGTCATTGTGTATTTTTATAACATGTGGATTTATTTCATGGATGTATTTCTAAGAAACAGACTTTATCGCAATTATCAATCTAGATAAAGTTTAGTAAAAAATTCTACAAATATTTAAAGACAGAAATTGAATAGGCCATCCTGGACCCAATGTAGCCATTTCCTCAGAGATGTCAGGTGCAAAATAGGTTTAGATATACTAAATGAGTTCAATACGAGCATCTTTGAAATTACATTTGATCCTTTGAATTAAAACTATTTTGAATAAATGATATCTGCGCTACAATCAATAGTAGTGTCCCTCTTAACAAGTTAACGTTTGAGTAGCAAATTGTAAGGGATCGCGTTGTTTTGTGTTTACTAGAAAGCTGTGAATTGATTTATTCAAAAATGCTCTTAAGCACTATCAGTCTCTAAAAATTGACGAATTTCTTGATTCTCCGCTACTTTCTTCACCATTTGGTTTCCGGTGATAAAACAGACGGAATAAAAGCTATTTTGCGAGATGTAATCACAAGACAAACAACAGTTCAAGACAGTAATCTTTGAAACTTTCGTTTTTTTCCTCCAAATATTGCGTTTTTCTTCTCACAGTAGAAGAATACATTAAAAAATTTTCGGATTCATTTGTTTTCGTCGTCTGAAATCGCTTAATTATCATTGCACTAAAAATACGGTGACATTTCAGAAACACAGCGACCTTCAAATTACATTTTTTCTTTATATAAAATGTAAGTAAACATAATTTTCATCAGAAATTTTTGAAAAATGTTGAAGCTACCAAAAGTATTTGTTTCTTTTGGAATTACATTAATTGTTCAAATTTTAACTCCGTAAATTAAGCGAAAGCGCAACACAAAAAAATGAAAATTAAAAATTTATGTAAAATATTAGATGTTAAGAAATGAGGAAGAAAATACAAAGAAAGTTTTCTGTGCTCTTTCAGAGAACTATTAACAAATCGCCAAACATCATTCTATTTTGTTTTTATTTTAAAAGTATATTTTATTTTTTGGATAGAGAATAAAAAAATCATAACTGTTAATCAGAAATATATTCGTTTATTATTTATATTCATTATGAAATCATCGCATAATGAGAAGTTAATTTAAAAAGTATGAGATTTATAATTTGTAAGGGATGGCGTTGTTTTGTGTTTACTAGAAAGCTGTGAATTGATTTATTCATAAATGCTCTTAAACACAATCTCTAAAAATTGACCAATTTCCTGATTCTCCGTTAATTTCTTCATAATTTGGTTTTCGGTGATAAAATAGACAGAATAAAAGCTATTTTGCGAGATGTAATCTCAAAACAAACTACAGTTCAAGACAGTAATGTCTGGATCTTTCGTTACTTTCTGCAAATAATGCGTTTTTCTTTTAACAGTGTAAGAATGAATTAAAAAAGTTATAAGTTTCAATGGATATTGCTGTTGGCTATCGCTTCGTTATCATTACAATAAACATATGATGACATTTCACAAACACAGTGACATTCATATTATTACATTTTTTCTTTATAATAAATTTAAATGAACACAATTTTCATAAGAATTTTTTGGAAAACGTTTAAACTATCAAAAAGTATTTGTTTCTTTTGTAATTACATTAACAATTCAAATTTTAACTCCTTAAATTAAGCGAAAGCGCTATACAAAAATTGAAAATTTAAAAATTTATATAAAATATCAGATGTGAAAAATGAGGAAAATACAAAGAATATTTTCTGTTCTCTTTCAGAAAACGATTAACAAATATCATTTTAAGTTAAAAGAAAATATCAGAAGGTTTTTTTGGTTCTGGCTACTTCCGGTTGAGAAGGGACACGAAAATGATGGCAATTAGACAAAATCTCGTGTATAATTACTGAATCAACTATTTTGAGAACGAATATGATATCCATTGTGGCACTTACTAGAGTTGCTCGAATAGTGCAAAGTGGGGGGTCTAGGTTAATTAAATGAACTTAATGCAGACCGCATTTGAAATTTTTTTCTTGACCTTTAAAATAGAACGGCTTTGAATAAACTAGTTGTCGTGGCAATCTGTAGTAGTGTCACTTCTAACTTCTGTGTAGGTGTTTGATAGATTGAAATTGATTTTGTTTTTATTAAAAAACATGAATTGACTTCTTCTATTTACTTTGTTACACGTATTTAAAAATTGTGTAATGATTCAGTATTTTGTAATGATTTTGTAAATCTTGAAGTATTTTCAAGATAAAATTATTTTAAAAATTTAAATCGCATATTGTTTAAAATATACAGCAGGTTTTAAATATATTCTTGTTCTACAGTATAAAAATGAGCTTCTAACATTGTAATATTTTGAATTATCTGAAAATCCTTATTCTACAGGGTTATTTATATTTATAAAGGAGAGTTGCAATCATAGGAAGACTAGAATAGACCGAAGAGTTCTATTCAAGCCTTCAGGTGGACAGGGAATACCAGAGAAAGCACCCATGTCCATCCTGTGTCTTGAACTATCAATAAAACTTCAGTTTCCTAATTTTCGATCACAGACAAACGAACAGATAGAGAACAAGGCTGATTTAAAATTATATATTATTTAATCAGAAGATATTAGAAAATTATTAATCTAAATTAAGAAGAATCCTATTTTTCTCATACGTGAAGTCCATCACTAGTACGTACACATACATGCAAAAGCAAAAAAAGACAATAATTATAAAGTATTTTTATTTTTAAATAGCATAGACAGCCAAATAAAACTGATAAAAAAAACAAAAAAAACAGCCAAATAAAAACAAAAAAAGATTGTTAAAACGAATTTAATAAAACTTTAAAACTGCAATCCAGATCTTGCCGAAACTTGATTTTTTTTTTGCAGCTTAAACTAAACGATGGAAGCAGCACGAAAGTGAAGCGTAATTTTCTCGCTTATACGGTAACATCTCTTATTTAGGTTTTTAGATCTCTCTGTGTCTAATGCACTTTCGTAACGCACTTCCTCTGTGTTTGGAAAATAATTGTAATTTCTGGTAAAAATTTAAATAAATTTTATAACGAAACGTCCGCAACAGACATTAAACCTGCAACCTTCTAGATCCGAAGTCAGAGGTTTTATGCATTGGGTCACGGGGACTACATTCAAATTATTGTTGTTAAATATTTCTTATCACTCCCTCTGTATGTGTGGGTGTGCAATGAGAGAAGAGCCAGAGAAAAGAAAGTAACTCATTAATTTTAGCCTGCTAGATTAAAATTTAAATTTCAATATTCATTTTTCAGCCTACTAAAAGCGCAGGTCAGACTTTAGATTTCAGAAGCTATTCCTCAGCGACGTACTAAAGAGTGTGGTGGCATACACTGGATTTGGAAGAGATGGTTTTTATGGTATTACGTATGAAGTTTCTCATTGATTTTGTAAAACCATTTTACTTCTTGCAGTTTTGCATTAATTTTGTTTTAATATTTTCCTTTCAAAAAGCCTGGTCCATTTGTTTAGAAAGCACTTCATCACGGTAAATTAAAACAGGTTTCATCAAAGTTTTATAAAAGACGAACTTTCTCCTTTTAACAGAAGACTAGATTTAAAATTCTTTCAAATTTTATAAGGCTACTAGCAAAAAAACACGCGTGCTTCGCTAAGGTTAAAAAAAAAAAAAGAGTTGTGATGTGGATGAGGAATAAATTGTAAATATGAAATCACTTTGAAGGCTTTTTAGTTGGTTAAAAAGCCCTTTGGTAGTTAAAAGAAACATTACATTCTTATTTTATAACTCGATAAACCCCAGATATGAAATTAATATCAAGATCGGAGAACTCCCCACCCCATTCTGTCCTTCTTCACACTCCTTCAAGCCTTTCTCAGTTGATTAAAAAAATCACTTCATGATTACAAAGTAATGTTATATTCTGCTTTACAATGTGAAAAGGCCATTGTGTACTCTTCAGTAAAGGTGTGTTTTCCCCCCCCCCCCATTTACATACCTTAGGATGCAAATATCGAAAATTCGTCGATAATGTATAATTTCGATTTTGATAAAGAACACTCATGGGAAATTTCGTATTTCCAACTACAGCGGTTTCGTACCCCTCAAGAAATTTTTGTCCCCTGTTTACACCCCTTAGTCCGAGTTTTCGGATTTTAAATTAAGAACATTTAATTAAAAAAAATAAGAAGAATATTATTTATTTATAAATAATAATAAAAAAATAAAAGAAAATTCATTGAAGTGGTTTCGTATAATCGCATAATATAAAGAAAGTTTACCCCTCCCCCTCCCCATTTACACCCTTTAGGACCGACAATCGAAAATTCATTGAATACGTATCTTTTCGGTATTGACATTCACAAGAACATGCATTTGAAATTTCATGTTACCAAAAAAAAACTGCATACGTGTAGCCTTCAAGAAAGTTTGCCCCTCCCCCTTAATCTGGATCCGAATTATCTTTGTGCTTCAATTAAGAAAATTTAATTTAAAAAAATATAAAATATGTACCTTACACAAGGACTCAATAATTTTTTGTTAATTTTAGAGTTGAGGTTATTCTCTCTCATTTAAACATTCTCCATCCATCAGTAATGAAGATAGTAATTATGCAGATGAATTACCCTTACAGAAGTAGCTGTTTCTTATTAATTTTAATATCCTAAGAACTCGTATAAAAACTAATGAAAAATCACAAAAGATATCTATGACTTGATTTGATTCATCTTGATCTATAGTTTTTCGAATAATATCTTTCTGTTGGTTACAAATACGTGTATGTGATTGGGAGTGTCAGTTTATTACTTAGAATATTGTCGACGTGGTAACTCAAATTGTAAATCAGTGATATGCATCAACTTTCATACTAACGAAATTAGTCTTATTGTCTGTTTATTTTTTTGGTGTTGAGAAACCTTCTAAGACCCTTTCCAGATGAAATTTTGCAGTTAAACATTAATATATTTTTATAGATCTGATTAGATATTAGTATTTACAACAATTATTTAGAAGAATTGACTTTAATTCTTTAGTTTTCTTATTTTACTTTCTTCGAGTTAAAACAGGCTTTCTTTCTACAATGCAAGATAATTCAAAAAAGTTTTATTTAAATGAAGTTGATAATTTCATTTAAATAAGACTTTAAAAGAAAAAGTTCTACCATTTATTCATCACTGATGATTTCAGTAACTGTGTATGTTTATAAAATGTGGGTTTATTAAGGGATGTATTTTTAAGAAACAGACTTTATCATAATTATCAATTCAGATAAAGTTTTGTAAATAAATTCTCCAAATATTTAAATACAGAAATTGAAATAGGGTATCCTGGATCCAATGTAGCCACTTCCTCAGAGTTGTCCAGATGCAAAATGGGTTTAGACATAGTAATGAGTTCAATAGGAGCATCCTCGAAATTACAATTGACCCTTTGAATTAAAACTAGTTTGTATAAATGATATCTGCTCTCCAACCAATATTAGTGTCTCTGTTAACACGTTAAGCTTTTGCGTAGCAAATTGTAAGGGATGCCGTTGTTTTGTGTTCACTAGAAAGCTGTGAATTGATTTATTCATAAATGCTCTTAAACACTATCAGTCTCTAAAAATTGACCAATTTCCTGATTCTCCGTTACTTTCTTCACAATGTGGTGTCCAGTGATAAAATAGACAGATTTGTTCTGGGAGATGAAATCTCAAAACAAACTACAGTCCAAGACAGTAATTTCTGGATCTTTCGTTACTTTCTGCAAATATTGCGTTTTTCTTTTCACAGTTTAAGAATTAATTAAAAAAATTTTTTTAATGAGCAATTTCGGCAGATGCTTTATTATCATTACAATAAACATATGATGACATTTCAGAAACACATTGACCTTCAAATTACAATTTTTCTTTATATTAAATTTAAATGAACATAATTTTCATAACAAATTTTTGAAAAACGTTTAAACTATCAAAAAGTATTTGTTTCTTTTGTAATTACAATAACAATTCAAATTTTAACTCCTTAAATTAAGCGAAAGCGCTATACAAAAAATGCTAAAAAATAATTTATATAAAATATCAGATGTGAAAAATGAGGAAGAAAATGCTAAGAAAAATTTCTGTGCTCTTTCAGAAAACGATTAAGAAATATCATTTTCAGTTAAAAGAAATTATCAGAAGGTTTCTTTGGTTCTGGCTACTTCCGGTTGAGAAGGGGCAGGAAAATGATGGCAATTAGTTAAAATATCGTGTATAATTACTGAATCAAATATTTTGAGAACGAATATGATATCCATTGTGGCCGTTTATTACAGTTGTTCAAATAGTGCAAAATGGGGTCTAGATTTTAGGCCGCATTTGAAATTGTTTTTGGACCTTTAAATAAACTTTGAATAAACTAGTTGTCGTGACAATCTATAGTAGTGTCTCTTCTAACCTCTGTGTAGGTGTTTGATAGATTGAAATTGATTTTGTTTTTATTAAAAAACATGAATTGACTTCTTCTGTTTACTTTGTTACACTTATTTAAAAATTCTAAAATGATTCAGTATTTTGTAATGATTTAGTAAAACTTGAAGTATTTTCAAGATAAAGTTATTTTAAAAATTTAAATCGCATATTGTTTAAAACATACAGCAGTTTTTAAATAAATTCTTGTTCTACAGTATAAAAATGAACTTCTAACATTGTAATAATTTGAATTATCGGAAAATTGTGTTATTTGTATTTAGAAAGGAGAGTTGCAATCATAGGAAGATTAGAATAGACCGAAGAGTCCTATTCAAGCTTTCAGGTGGACAGGGAATACCAGAGAAAGCACCCATGTCCAACCTGTGTCTTTAACTATCAATAAAGCTTCAGTTTTTTAATTTTCGATCACAGACAAACGAACAGATAGAGGACAAGGCTGATTTAAAATTATACATTATTTAATCAGAAAATATTAGAAAATTATTAATCTAAATTAAGAAGAATCGTATTTTTCTCATACGTGAAGCCCATCACTAACGTTTCCCGATGTCTTTAACTGATAATTATTTTTTTGAACCAATCTTCCAAAAGATGGAAAGCGGATGGCTATATCTATTCCTCTAAAAATATTACTCAAACTAAGTTTCGTTTTAACAGTTTACTCTCAGCGATAAATAAAATAAGAGGTTTAATCTCTAGAATAACTAAGACGAGTCTTTTGGAAACAATGTGTTATTTATTCAAGCAAGAAAAATATATTTCTGAAAACTTTTAAGTTGTATCCTCAACTATATCTCCGTGCTAAGTCTGTTGCTTTTATAATCTCTTTAAGCAGTTTTAATTTAAAATTAAATGAAATCTGTATTTCTAATGATATATTTACTTGTATTGCTTACATTTTAATTACTTTTAATAATCTTTGCACTGATTACCATTTTCTGATAATATACTCAAAAGTCCTCAAATATGTTAAAAATATATTCAACGATGTAGTCTCTACAAAATCATTTCCATCATTTAGAAAATAGCTTCAATAATGTATTCAATTTCTTAAATCTTTATATGTTTCGTTTCTCAAATAAGATGCAGGAGTTCAATATTCTGAATTAATCCGTGTCGACACGGTCGAGCGGTCTCAGGCGGCGATCTGCCATGTAGCTGTTATGGCGGGATCTGGGTTCGAATCCCGGTTGAGGACATGGATGTTTGCTTTCTTTCCTGTGTTGTTTACTCCTTCGTCTTTCCCTTCTTTCGCCGTCTATGGCATCTTTGGTTTTCCATCTGATCTGGATTAGTGTCAGAAAGGGCATCCGACTGTAAAACCCCTAGCCAAATCCGACTATTGAGCAAACTCGCCTTGCTCATGAGCGATCCCACGCGGAGTGGGGAAAAACAGCGACCCACCCAAAAAAAAAAATGGGAAAAGCTGCAGAGGAAGAAGTTTAATATTCTGAATAAGTCCGCCAACCAAATAGTTGGATCTCAAAGCTTTTCTTGAAGTTGTTCACCCATGGATTTTTTTGCATTGTATTTTATTTGAATTTTTATCAATCAATGTTCAATCAATTTGCCTATTGTGAATAATCTACATTACTAAAATCTTTTATTTCTCTGTCTGTCTACCTGTCCAGCGCAATTGTTATGATTTGTGTAAATAGAAATAATTTCTACACATTCGTTATGGGAATCGAACCTGCAACCTTGTGATCCGAAGTCAGACGTCTTATCCATTAGCTCAGTACCCGAATTTACCGTCTGCTATGAGGCCAGTGCCTCTTGGTGAGGACATGCCTGTAACACAGTCGCCAGCACATGTAACTTTCGATGATGAATCGGAATGTGAAATAGTGACTGGAGTTCGAAATGACGAGGAAGATGATCCTTCTTTTAAAGCAGAATCACCTCATCTGATACATCAAAAAGAATTAAACGACCTTGTTCGGGATT
>JAFIDM010048853.1:247-11253 GCA_023159025.1 Thereuonema tuberculata
CGGACTTTAAATTTTCATTAAACTTACACTGCATCCTCCTTTTTCCTCATTTCCAGCGCAAAAGAAATCATCATTGATTCGTCGTAATGAATGTTCAGCATAGAGCTCTTTACACGTTTCCTGTTCAATAAAGGGGAGTTCCGCCTCATGCAGAATTGTATTAGGAGGACCATCTTAATTTTAAGGAAAAAAAAACAAAATTAAAAACGACAATAATTAAATTTAACTTCAACTACTTCAAATACAAAACTGCATGTTAAGAATAATCTTTACTACACAATATATAATGAATGGAAATAAAAATTAATTTAATAATTTTTTTTAGGATAATCAACGGTAGGTTTTCCAAGATGTGCTTATTTCGTGGATTACTTAATCTTCTTGTGGTAATAGGTTATACGTAGCTTTTTAAAGAAGAGTGTATTGAAACATTTACTTACCCTTACTAGTTTTACCCCATCCAGCCAAATAGCAAAGATGATCGGGATACCATAAATAACGTTTCGGAGGTAGACAAACTGTGTTGATAGTTTTACTGCCTTCAAGGTCAATAGGCCTTTCTATTTTTATTAAGGCGATATCATTTACAACGAATGGATCCAGATCAAACCCTTCATGAACAAAAATCTGAAAGAAATCAAAGAAAATCATTTCAAAGAACTAAAGTCTTCTGAAATGAAATAATTAACAAGCTCAAACAAGTTTCTTTCCTTTTCTGTCGTTTAATAGTAACCAGATACAACATGTAGAATATTATTTAAATTATTACAGAGTATAATATTATATTATTTAAATGGTTGACGTTGTAATCTAGATACTTTACTAATTTCCTGGGATCAAGTAGTGTCAAAAAATCAATGAAATAGTTGAACGGTTTCAGAGACTATTTCAGATGCTAGCAGCTATTCCGAAAAAATGTCATGAATTTTGAAAATAATGAAACTTGATTCTCATTAAATGTTTTTAGGAAAATGATATGTATTACGTGATTGAGTTTTGAAATAAAGTTAGTGACATCATTCAGATTTTCAGTACAAACTATTTATCAGTAGAGAAACTTTCGCAAAGTTGTAGCAGAAGTTTCATTATCTATTTGATGTAATTCTGGTAATGATCTTGAAATAATAATCTCTCTGGTACTGAAAATGATATCATTATAATAATTGGAATTGATCTCTTCTTTGTTATTGTTTAATAAAACAGAATGTAAAATTTATGGTCTTAAACAGAGTGATAAAAAATTGGAAGATAGGCAATTACTATACAGGCAGATAGGCAATTTCTATACAGGCTCAGTTTTAATTTATTAAAAATTAGTTTACCAAATCTCAGATAATAAGAACATAATTAGTTTATTTAATTTTACTGCTTACGTACAATCAAATAGTGTGCTGAATGATGAGATTTCAATTAGTTAAGAATAAAATTTTCAACTGTACCTCTTTCATATGAAGTCTAACCGAATGTTTGGTTTCGCCTTTCATATCGTTCACACCAAGAACAACGTGCGCTTTCCTTTGTAAATCTATACCTGACCTGTAAAAGATAAAACTCTTTACAGAAGGAAACGTTTGAAGCTCAACTATATAGTATTGACAGGATAAGAAAACTTCTTATACAGAGTGATCCACCAATGGTTGGGCAAACTTGAAGGCCCTATGCAACGTTGAAAAACGAAAACGGTCCATTCGAACGTGTGCGCGAATATATATTATTCAGATAGCTCAGAGAAAAAGCTTGTGCGTGTTCGGTAGATCTCACGACGGCTTTGTAAAGTATGTATTGCTGCTGATGGCGGCCACTTTGAGCACCTCATCTAACAGTGGCTACGCCGTAGCCTGTAAACTTGTTAATCATCTGTACTCATCTGAATAAAGCATTTCTGCATTTATATTAATATGGACTTCTTTCATTATTTTGCTGTGTTGCATCAAATTTGGCTAACCTTTACAGGACCTCCCTATATTAAACAATCAAGAAAATTGTCTCTCTAAATTCATAACTCATAAACAGAAGCCTTTGCAATTTATCGATTTTATTTTCTTTTTTTTTAAAAAAAAAGATACTTTTACTGGACAGTAACACAACACATCTGTTAATCATTAACGTAATTCATACTTTTTCTACACAGTATTTCCAGATTTATCACAATGCAGGGTTATTCAGAATCATTGAAAATGTCGGGGTTTTAAAAAATTGTGAATTATTTATATTAAAATGATTATAAATAAATAGTCCCTAAAAGATGTAGACTTGAAGATTAATTTATATTAGTTTTAGAGGCATGAAGAAATAGTTATTTAAATGACATGTGACGTCATGATAAAATTGAAAGCGAGGCAGCGATCTCGTGGATGATTGCGAGAGTGAGACGAGAGGAGAAAATGAAGAGCGGATGAGCCATCATGAAGGACGGACATGAAAATAGCCGGAGATATCTGCAAAGATGCGGTTTAATCTTCAAACTTAAATTGGAGAGAAAATGAAGCATGTCTTAGTTAATTATAATGAGATAATTAATTCAAAGTTAGTATTAAATATGGAACAAGAAATATATCCTTGAAACATGGATTTAGAATGGAGTTCGAGACGTTCCATTGGCACCATGTTTGAAACGGACGGTTCGATTCCTGGTAGAAGGAAGTAAAGTAATTTCTGCTAGAACTTCAGTAATGTAAGTAGAGCATTTAATTATTATGCAGGAAGTTATAGGAAGAGGATATTCGAAGCGTTTGAAACAGAAGATATCAACTTTAGTAAATGGAACATCGCATTGACCAGTTAATTCAAAGTAGCCATATATAAATATTAGTTCAAGAATATTATAGTGAATAAACTTTAAATATTTATTTTCATACTAGAGTGAAAGTAGATCAAATAATACGATAAAACTTTGTATTAACTCTTAATGATATTCTATTGTGGAAAGAATAATACAGTGAAATAGGGTATTAATAGCGTATCTGCTATGCCTAACGAAGTAATAAAACCTAATTATTCATACAGTGAAATAATTAAAGGATAATTCAGTGAACTGAATTAATAATGCTATATCGGTGAATTATAATAAACTAAACGAATTTAAAGAACTGATTTAATTACTTGTTAATAACTATTACAAGAAGATAGTAGTTAATGGATTGAACAGTATATTTTATTGTTGAAGTGAACTATTGATATTGATTATAAACTATTAAGAACTGTGAATTATAGAAGAAGCAACGTATGATAATTGTTATGTACTTAGAAGAAAGAGTATTGATATACTAGAACTAAAGGACATAAGAAGTTTATTGAATAATAATTCAGTTATATATAATATTGATTATAAGTGTTCATATATATATATATTTTCATTTACCTTAAATAAATCTATTTGAAGGTTCTTAATGTGTGTTTATTACGTGTAAGTAGCTTACCAAAAAAAAAAAAAAATTAATCTCTGCTACCACATTAATATGACTATCCATTCACAATCGGATGATGATATTTTTCACATAAGGTTATGGGTTTTTAGTAAAGCTCCCACTGCGCAGTGCTACTGTTATACACGTTAAACACAAATATAAAATTCTAGTATATTCTGAATTTGAACCTTTTAAATAGTATAAAAATGGCAGAATACAATCCGGACAAATACATTGACGTAAAGTTCAATGGAAAAAACTATTCTTCATGGAGGATCAACATGAAAAATATTTTGATGAGAGAAGGACTCTGGAGAGCAGCGACCTTATCATGTGATGAAATTGATTAAATTGAAGATAGACAGGAAAGACGTAAAATAAAGGATAAGTCCGAAAAAGCATATGGGACTATCAATTCGTTACTTGAAGATAGATATAAAATTTTAATAAAAGAAGAATTTGACCCAGCTAAACTCATCGAGGAGTTAGATCAAAAATATAATAAATTAAACCGTTTAAAGATCTCCCGAATGAAGAGAAGACTGTATGAAGAGACTAAACTTCATGACAGTTCAAATATTGAACGTTCATTGATAAATATTAAATTACTGGTGAAAGAACTTAATCAAATAGGTGGTAGGTACTATTGATGAAAAGGAGCTATGCTGGGCGATTTTGTCTGGATTGCCTGAAAGTTTCGATTCCACAGCTCAAGTATTGAGCTTGACAGAAGACACACCTCAATTCACGTTTGAAATTTTGGTGGACAAAATATTGAATGAAGTGGATCGGAAGAAAGAGAAGAAATATACAAGAGACTTAGCAAATGTTAATGCATATAAAACTAAACTTCAGAAAAGTAGAGCACCTGACAGAGAGCGAAGAAAATGCTATATATGCAATAAAGAAGGGCATATAGCTAAAGATTGCAGATTGAGGAATAAAGATAATACTGCAAATCGTGAAAACTCTAAAAGTAAGAAATCTAATAAACATAGTTATATGAAAAACAAGGACAAAACATTTTCTGGAATAACAATAACAAATTCAGCAAAATGTATGTTAGCCAATTTAAATACGAAGGCTTGGCTAATGGATAGTGGTACTACTCATCATATCTGTTGGGAAAGAGAAAGCTTTGCAAAGTATGATAAACTAGAAAGTCCAGTCGAAATACATGGTGCATCCATTAAACCTATAATGGCCATTGGCATTGGTACGGTAGAATTAGAGTGTACTGTGTCCAAATATAAATACAATCTACTTACCTTAAATAACGTATATCATGTACCAGAACTGGAAGTAAATTTGATATCTGCTCCGCAGCTGGATCGTAAGAACTATATACAACGTATAGAAGGAAATTCTTACATCGTATCAGACAAGAAAAGAAACCAGGTTGTAAAAGGGAAACTCCAAGGTAATTTATACCATGCAGATGTACAAATACATAAGGTGAGATGCCAGACTTATGCAAAGGTTCCACAGGATTGAGGCATACTTTGGCACGAAAGATTGGGCCACTTATGCTATAAGAAACTAAAGACAGTTATGGATGAAAGACTACTTAGAGGAGTTGAAGATACTAAAATTGATGTAGCCACTATTTGTGATGCTTGTAAGGTTGGCAAAATGACTGACCAATCGCATAAGAGAATAAACCAAATTAGAAGTTGCGATGTACTACAACTTATCCACACAGACGTTTGTGGTCCAATAAGGATACCTAACATATATAAAGCTCAATATATATTAACCTTCGTTGATGATTATTCAAGAAGAAGTTTCATCTACTTACTGAAAACGAAGGATGAGGTACCTAAGGTGACTAAATCGTTTATTCAATTTGTAGAAAAACAAATGGAAAAGAAAGTCAAAAGAGTAATGTCAGATCAAGGAAGGGAGTTTGTTAATACAGAATTGAGCCAGTTTTTCCAGAAAAAGGGTATTAAACACCAATTATCTTCGGCATACACACCACAAAATAATGGGATAGCCGAAAGATATAACAGAACATTGTTGGACACCGCCAGAACGTTATTATTGGATTCAAGACTACCAATGAATTATTGGATTTTTGCGGTAGAAACTGCTTGCTACCTACTGAATAGAATACCACACAAAACGTTGAACAAACAGATCCCTCTTAGAGTATGGAATGGAGATAAATATAGTCCAAATGTGCAACACTTAAGAAAGTTTGGAAGTCTGGTTTACATACGAATTCCAAAGGTACAGAGATCAAGCAAGTTCCAACAACGAGCAATACAAGGTATACTAGTGGGTTATGCTCCAAAAGTTCGTGGATACAAAATTTGGATTCCAGAGCAAAGAAGAATAGAGCAAACTGGAAACGTATACATTAATGAAAATGTAAAAGGTGTAACCTTGTTAAATGATAAAGTCACTCATCCAGATAACTATAAAAGGTTATTCCAATTATCTAAATCCACGAAAGATGATGACATAACATCAGATGAATCTGAAGTAGATGAGCACAGATCAATTCAGTCAGAAGAGATACATGAAAGTGATCAAGAACCAGATGAAGAAAATCTTCGAGAACCAGAAGAAGAAGAAGGAATGGTTTTACGTTCCGGAACTGTGATTAAACCAAAGGTGATAAGAACATTTTTCACACGAATAGAAGAACCAAGAAGTTATGAAGAAGCAGTACAAGAAGACAATTCAGATAATTGGAAAGCTGCAATTAGAAGGGAATTGGAGACCATAAATCAACTTAAAACTTGGGAGAAAGTAAAAATACCAAGTTATGTGACTCCATTGTCGACTAAGTGGATTTTTAAAGCTAAATATAATAAAGACGGGAAAATCACTAAGTACAAGGCACGCTTGGTAGCAAATGGGTTTACACAAAGGAAATTTGTGGATTATGACAAAAACTTATGCCCCTACACCTAGTTTAACAAGTATTCGTCTACTCTTGGCCATAGCTACAGATAAAGGCTGGTATATCGAACAATGTGATGTAACTGCAGCCTATCTGCATGGATGTATCAACGAAGAAATTTACTTACTAATGCCAGATGGCGTCATCCATGATAAAACTAAACACGATGGTGTCTTATTGTCCAAGGCTCTTTACGGGTTAAAGCAAGCTGGAAGACAATGGTTCATGGAACTCAAGATGAAGTTAAAGCAATTAGGATTCAACAGTATTGATTCCGATACTTGCATCTATGTAAATTTTGAAGAGACATCCAAAGTGATAATTGTAGTCTATATAGACGATTTCCTGATTATGTGTAAAGATAAAAGAATACTCGAAGCTACATTAACAAAGTTAGAAGAAGTATTCAAATTAAAGAAATTAGGTCCAGTAAACGAATACTTAGGGATGGTGATAAATTATGATATAGTTAACAGAAAAATGGATATCAATCAGAAGAATTTCATAGAAGATTTGTTAAATCTTGCCAAGATGAAAGATTGCAAAGGAGTTTCAACTCCAATGGAAACAAGTTCATCTAACATTCAAACAGAAAGTAAAATACTCAATGCTGAAGAACACTCGTACTACAGAAGCATTGTAGGAAGTTTAAACTACCTGTGTAATACTTCAAGGCCGGATATCGCCTATTCAGTTAATAAACTGTCTCGCAAGAATTCAAACCCCACAGAAGGAGATAAACAAAGCATGAAACGTGTTTTACGTTATCTTAAAGACACTATGAATTATAGAGATAAATTATTCGCATACAAGTGAACAGATAATTACATATTGCGATGCAACTTGGGGTGACGATGTGATTGATAGAAAATCAACATCAGGATGTGTGATAATGTGCTGTAATGGACCGGTACATTGGATTACAAAGAAACAACAAGTGATAGCCAGTTCTTCACAGCAATCTGAGTACATATCTCTTGCTTTGAGTGTGAATGAATTCAAATCATTGAAGAATATATTAATAGAAATAAAAGAGCGAGAGTATGTCACAGAACCAAATGTTATATATTGCGACAACCAAGCGGCTATAAAGCTAAGTTCAGACAACGTGAACAGAAGTCGCACACGACACATTGATATAAAATATCATATTGTGAAACATTCAGTGGAAAAGAAAGAAATAATTATAAAGTATGTACCGTCAAGTGAAAATGTAGCAGATGGCATGACAAAACCATTGTCAAACCTGATGATGAAAAAATTCATATCTTTATTAAACATGAATAAATAAATAGTACTTAATATAAATTATATTCAAGTAGGGGAGGAATTGTGAATTATTATGTGTTTAATTATTACGGTCAATAACCCTTTGTGTGAGGATTACATTACTCCATTATAACCAAGTGTAGCACGAATGTACTATATTCGTTTTGACTTCACTGGGACCATAAATTAACGAGGGGAAAAATAATCCGAATTAAATTCCCTCGGCAGAGGTTTATCGCTAACTGGAGAGCTACTATGATTCCGACTATGCAAGGCTTAATTAGGAAGGTAAAATAAATTAATGCGAAAGTGTAACAAAACAATAAAACGTTTAATAAAACAATCTTACTTTAAATTTGAATACAATCTCTCACAGAGAATTTCAAAAGATAAATAAACTAGAAATACATTTCTATTTCTATAACGTTAATTACTTAATGCTTTAAAGTTAGATATTATCTGTGCGAGTTAATCGAAAGTCCGTCTTCGGCTCGCTTGCCAGAGTCTCAATTCTTCGGTTAAAAGTTAATCTTAAAACTTCTGGGCTTGGACGAAGAGAGTCCGAAACCCATTGAAATAAAACAGTACTCACTGGGTAATATTTCTGCTTTCCGTCGAACTGGAACTTCGGACATCCACGTCGTAGATCGGTGATTCTCCTAGAATCCAATATGGCGACCCACGTTCGAAATGGAACAGCGATCTTCGTCCAAATGGCTTTTCACCGAGAATACGTCTTTAAAGCATTGTCTTTCACAGTTTTTTATTGAGAGAATCAATCGGGATTTCTTCTCAATAATAGAAGCACACTAATCGCAGCTTTTCACTTAGAAACTGGAGTTCTGCAGTACGGAACTTTGAACTTCACACTGCGGTAACGAACGGCTTCACTATAGCTGATCACTTCGCAGCTATCGTAATAACGTAGTGATAAAGGATCCTAATCGTTATCACTGGGATCTTGGAACTAACCGCACTTCAGCGAATAAGGAACAAATCCTATCTGCAGCTAACTTGGAAACGAACTGCCTTGTGCGGAAACCAGGAATACATCCACTCCGCACCG
Organism: Thereuonema tuberculata; assembly: GCA_023159025.1. Classification (NCBI taxonomy): domain Eukaryota; kingdom Metazoa; phylum Arthropoda; class Chilopoda; order Scutigeromorpha; family Scutigeridae; genus Thereuonema; species Thereuonema tuberculata. Next base: position 8,901 of record JAFIDM010048853.1, read on the forward strand.
AGACTGCCAACGAACTGCCTTGTGCGAAAACCAGGAACACATCCACTCTGCACCGAGACTGCCAACGAACTGCGTTGTGAAGCGTGGCTTTCATCTCCGAAATGCACTGAGCACGGACTCGTTAATTGCGTAACAATGGGCCGCTCGCGCGCTTATCATTGTTTAACAATTACTCACGAGATTTCTGTCCGAAGCCTGAATCGGCGATATGGGCGCTGCCATCTTGAAAACACAGATAATTGAATCACTCACGAGATTTTGTCCTAGGCCTAAATCGGCAACATGGGCGCTGCCATTTTGAAAACATGGATTCAGGAATGCTTTTATCTATTTAGGCCTTCAGTGTGAAATGGAAGATACTGAAAGATAAGTTTTCTTTCACACAAACACAATTATTTATATTAAAATGATTATAAATAAATAGTCCCTAAAAGATGTAGACTTGAAGATTAATTTATATTAGTTTTAGAGGCATGAAGAAATAGTTATTTAAATGACATGTGACGTCATGATAAAATTGAAAGCGAGGCAGCGATCTCGTGGATGATTGCGAGAGTGAGACGAGAGGAGAAAATAAAGAGCGGATGAGCCATCATGAAGGACGGACATGAAAATAGCCGGAGATATCTGCAAAGATGCGGTTTAATCTTCAAACTTAAATTGGAGAGAAAATGAAGCATGTCTTAGTTAATTATAATGAGATAATTAATTCAAAGTTAGTATTAAATATGGAACAAGAAATATATCCTTGAAACATGGATTTAGAATGGAGTTCGAGACGTTCCATTGGCACCATGTTTGAAACGGACGGTTCGATTCCTGGTAGAAGGAAGTAAAGTAATTTCTGCTAGAACTTCAGTAATGTAAGTAGAGCATTTAATTATTATGCAGGAAGTTATAGGAAGAGGATATTCGAAGCGTTTGAAACAGAAGATATCAACTTTAGTAAATGGAACATCGCATTGACCAGTTAATTCAAAGTAGCCATATATAAATATTAGTTCAAGAATATTATAGTGAATAAACTTTAAATATTTATTTTCATACTAGAGTGAAAGTAGATCAAATAATACGATAAAACTTTGTATTAACTCTTAATGATATTCTATTGTGGAAAGAATAATACAGTGAAATAGGGTATTAATAGCGTATCTGCTATGCCTAACGAAGTAATAGAACTTATTATTCATACAGTGAAATAATTAAAGGATAATTCAGTGAACTGAATTAATAATGCTATATCGGTGAATTATAATAAACTAAACGAATTTAAAGAACTGATTTAATTACTTGTTAATAACTATTACAAGAAGATAGTAGTTAATGGATTGAACAGTATATTTTATTGTTGAAGTGAACTATTGATATTGATTATAAACTATTAAGAACTGTGAATTATAGAAGAAGCAACGCATGATAATTATTATGTACTTAGAAGAAAGAGTATTGATATACTAGAACTAAAGGACATAAGAAGTTTATTGAATAATAATTCAGTTATATATAATATTGATTATAAGTGTTCATATATATATATATTTTCATTTACCTTAAATAAATCTATTTGAAGGTTCTTAATGTGTGTTTATTACGTGTAAGTAGCTTACCAAAAAAAAAAAAAAAATTAATCTCTGCTACCACATTAACATGACTATCCATTCACAATCGGATGACGATATTTTTCACAAAAATTACCACACGTAGAACAAATGAAATAAGAAGACGACTCCTTGTTTATTATGTAGGAAGTTACAGACATATAGTCGCAGGCACTCAGTAGTTCCGCGGATGCCCACCAGAAGTCATTGCAAATGGCGGACAACGATAGGGAGGCGTTTTGCACTCTCAAATATCATCACAGTCATTTCAATACCATTGTCTAACGTCAGTTTCGTAAGAAATTTAGGATAATTCCATTCACAGATGTATATACAATTTGTAGAAACAGGGTTCCTGTGTAAGGGAAAAAGCAGTGGGCATCCCTCCGTGTGGACCAGATCAGAGAAAGTGGACCATTTCAGAGCAACCTTCCTATCAAATCATCTGTCAGGCATGTGAGTTATGGGGTGCCGAATGATTTATGGACGACATGTGACTTATAGATGGTATGTTTACTTTGCGGAATATGATACAGAAAATTGTAAAAACCAATTGATATATTTAGTTACAATGAATAATATTCTAGTTCGGAAATCTTTAATTCAGCAGAGTAAATTACGCTGTGTATCAATAACTAGGTGCGTGTTCTGTAATTACTCACTATCTTAACTATATTGATAACACAACCATTAAACCTTTTTAACATTTAATGAACAACTTCTTGGTTTCTATAACTTGATAACTCCAAGATTAA